>CM038145.1:322123738-322410099 GCA_021437245.1 Aegilops speltoides
GACCATCACGGTAACACACACGGTTGATATATTTTAATTAAGGTCAACTTTGGGTTTTCTACAACCGACATTAACAAATTCCCATCTGCCACATAACCGCAGGCACGGCTCTCGAAAGTTTATACCTGCAGGGTGTCCCAACTTAGCTCATGACAAGCTCTCGCGATCAACGAAGAATAGACCTTCACCCAAGACACTCCGATCAGACTCGGTGTCCCGTACATCAAGACATTTCGACAATGGTAAAACAAGACCAGCAAGACCTCCCCACAGTGCCGACAAATCCCGATAGGAGCTGCACATATCTCGTTCTCAGGGCACACCGGATGAGCCAGACGTCGGGTTGGCATAGACCCTGGTTGCCCAGGGGGCGCCGGACATCGCTCAGGTTGGACCAACACTCGAAGGAGCACTGGCCCGGGGGGGCTAAAATAAAGATGACCCTCGGGCTCCGGAAACCCAAGGGAAAAAAAGGGCTAGGTGAGGCAAATGGTAAAACCAAGGTTGGGCCTTGCTGGACAAGTTTTATTCAAAGCGAACTGTCAAGGGGGTCCCATAAATCACCCGACCAGCGGAACGCATAAAATCCGGGAACATAACACCGGTATGACGGAAACTAGGGCGGCAAGAGTGGAACAAAACACCAGGCATAAGGCCGAGCCTTCCACCCTTTACCAAATATATAGATGCATTAAAAATATAAGAGATATTGTGATATCCCAACAAGTAAACATGTTCCAACAAGGAACAACATCTCCATGTTCCAACAAGGAACAAACTTCATCTTCACCTGCAACTAACAACGCTATAAGAGGGGCTGAGCAAAGCGGTAACATAGCCAATCAACGGTTTGCTAGGAAGGGTGTCAAAGGTTAGAGGTTCATGGCATTTTGGGAGGCTGACAAGCAAATGGTAGGCATCGTAGCATTGGCATAGCAAAAGAGCGAGCAAACTAGCATAGCAAAGATAGAAGTGATTTCGAGGGTATGATCATCTTGCGTGAGATCCCGCAAGGAAGAAGAACGATTCCATGAAGAAGACAAACGAACGTAGTCGAACGAATCCTCACAACTCCGGAACGAAACCGAAGCTAACAAGAGAAGCAAACCCGAAAAGAAGCAAACAACATGGTAAACACACAAGCATAAACATGTCATGATGCGCAAACAAGTATGATGCATGTCCGGTTTAATGAGGCATGGCATGGCAAAGTGCACAAAACAAACTTACAAATTAAGTGGATCTCAATATGCAACGGAGTTGCATATTGACGAAAACACCACACCAATTATTTAGTTCTCTCTCGTTAAGGCTAACCAACAATATTAAATGTTGTTAAGCATGGCAAGAGGTGAAGCATAATTAAACTAACAATTAGGCAAGTTTAAATGAGGCCGGAAGCAACAAATGACAATTCCGGAAAATCCTCATGTCATTTAGCAATTTAATGCAACAACAATTTTTAACATTTTAATGTTGTTATCATGATGCAGATGACATGAACAAGTTTTATGCAATTTTTACGAAAATGTTGACATGAGCATGATACGAGGCATTTGTCGCCATGGCGGAACGAAAGGGGTGCCACGGCAACGATAACGAAAATGGTGCCACGGCAACATTCCGATGATCCGATAACTCATTGAGATACCGGTGCAAAAGAGCAAGTGTGCGGATGTGCGGAACATGCAGAAGAGGGGGAGTGATCCTGGAAACCGGGTGTCCCACATGTCGGTGGCATGGCAAAAGAGGGGCATCGCAAGCGACAATTCGGACAGTCCCCTTATGAAACTTTCGTTATTGGGTTAGCCATACACTTCACATGTTTCTAGCGATTCACATGGCATCATCAAATGATGGTGAAAACGGTGCATCTCATACAACCAAGCATGCATTCGTTCACGGGCGGTCGTCAACTCGGGATTATACCTTCGAAGCGTGCGTTTCTCGGAACGGTTCGAGTTCGATGCGGTGTAGGGGAAGTAGATGTTCACAGCGACGGTAGTTGTACACGTTCGTCTCGGAGAGGTACTTGACGAATCCAACAGCTTCGAGGCGACGGTAGTGGTTCACAGACGTCGTGGAAGTAGTCGTTCTCGTTTCGTAGTCGATGTAGTTGAACTTGACGAAACCCTCAGCGGCAGTAGTGGTGCATGTCATAGTGAAACTTGGCATTTGCACTGTAGTCGAACACGGGTCAAACAAAGGCATTGACCAATTTGGAGGGGAGCCTGCCGAACAGAGCTGCTCGCGAGGATAGCGACTGGAAGAAGGGGCGACTTCGGCCTTGACGGGAAGCAGGGAGGCGGAGCTCCTGCCGGGTCGATGGCGACGAGCAGGCAAAGGGGCTGCTGGGACTTGAGCGACGCAGGGGAGCAACTGCAGCAAAGCGAACATGGTGGGCGCCGGCATGAGGAGGAGGCGGGGCCGTGGAGGTCGTGGATGACCCGATCTGAATGGCGTCGGCGACCGCGATCTGAGGACGCGTCCTGGCGCTCGAAGGAGGCTGAGCCGGCGGCGGATCCGGCCAGGAAGAGGCGCCGGCGGCAGGAGGGAGCCAGGCGCAGAGGCAAAAGACCTGGCGGCGGCCATGGCCTCGACGAGGGGGTCAGGTGCGAGGCTCCTGTGGCGCCATGGCTGCACGAGCTCGCGGATGGAGCTGCAGGCACGAGTAGACAATGGAGGACATCGGCGCGGGAGGAGAAGCAGGGCGGACTTGGCGTGGTCGCGAGGCACAGAGGCCGAAGGGCGCGACGGCAGCGGAGGGAGGCGGCCATGGCGCAGCCATGAGCGCATAGCTCGGTCGCGGGCGAGGGTGAGATGGAGAGGTGGGGCGCAGAGGAGGCCGATGGGACTCCGTCCTGGTTCCCTTCTCCGGCGAGGACAGAGCGCGGGAGCGAGGGGAAGGTCGAGGGCTGCGCGCTCGGGCTCGGGATCGAGGAGAGGGAAACGAGGGTATCGGGCGTGCGGCGCAGAAGGGAGGACGAGGGAGAGATGGATGGGGATCGGGCAGGAGCGTGGTGATGGGCTAGGGTTAGGAGGTTAGGTGGGCTGGGCCTAGAGGAGGGAGGCCAAGGTCATGCATGCAGATGGGCCTTAGAGGCGGGCGCGGTTGGTGTGGCTCTTTGGGCTGCTGAGGGCTCCTCTGCTTCCTTTCTCCTCATTTCCTTTCTTTAATTCTTCGATGTAATAACAAGAGCAGAAATTCACAGAAGATCTGGAAGGAAGTAGACGAGATGTAAATAGATCTCGAGATCCCGGATTTATGAACAATTTGAATAAAATGATTTGGACATTTTTAAAGGTATAAAAATAATTCAGGTTTGAATTTAATTCAAACTTGAGCCATTTTTAAACCCAACCAAAACAACTCCAAAATGGATGATACTTGACAGAGAGGTATAAGACATGGTGCATGATTTATTGGCAAAGATTGAACATTAATGGAGAAGGGAGAAATGGCACTTGCATAAAGGAGTAAAAGAAGAGGAAGGAGGAGGTGATGGTGCATGGTGAAATGATGAGGTGGAGATAAGAAGAAGAGGGGTTCACACAAGAACACGCAATAAAACTTAAATATGCAAGCCAAGGCATGATGATCATGATGCAAATGCAACAAAAATGACATGATGCAATGCACGAGATGCAATGAGATGAAAATGCATGACATGAACAAAATGCAAAAACAAAAGACAAAAACCCAACCACAGAGGAAATATCATATCGCATCTCCTAAAAAGGCAAGAGTTGGAGTTACTTAATATGGAAAGTTGCATCCGGGCGTTACAACACTCCACCACTACGAGAGGATCTCGTCCCGAGATCTAGGATGGCACCGGAGAGAAACGGAAGAGGAAGAGAAGAGGTAAAACTAAGTTGCTTCTTCGACCAATGAGTGAAACCACGAACCTTGAGAGGTTGAGCAATTTAAAAGAAAGAGTACAACTGAGAAGAACGAGATTGCAAACAATCCGTTAGAAAAGAGGAACAAGGAACATTACGAGGACTTGAAGGTTGCAAAGGCATGAATCAAGAGTTTAATGGACAAGATAGAATTCGAAACCACTCCGGTTAAAACAAGATGAGAGGGGAAGAATTCGGGCAGCACTCCGACTGAAAGAAGAAGGAAAACTTGATAAGATGAAAAGCACTTGAAGAGACGACACAACACTCCGGTTAAATGGATAAGCACGAAAAACATGATCCTCACAATTCGAGATGATGAGTGAAGAGCACAACATCACAATGCCTCCGGAACGGAAGAATAGAAGATAGATCATTAGAATAACAGAATGAAGAAGAAAATGCCAACTTCTGCCACAAATGAGTTTGGAAAGCACCCTTCCAAAAAGGTTAAAACGGGGTTGTTGGAAAACCAACAACAAAACGAATAAGCTTGTAGTGGGCTCATGGAAAACATCTCAAAATTATGAGGTGACAACCGGCCACTAACGGAAATAAATGATTGGATTGATATCAACAAGGAGACGAGAAACTTATTTCACCGGGAGGACAAATGAAGAACTTGGGTCATTTATAAGCACCATAAATGGCAACAATCCTTAGGGAAAGCTTTAGGTGAAATATAACCCAAGATAACTCCAATGAAGAGACTGATGGATTTAAAATACCTCATTCTTGACAACATGTTAATCATGAAGCATGAAGGGAAATTGTCAAGAATGACATAACACCACCTCAGAAGATAAGGTAGAAAGAATCGCACTTTGGAATGCAAGATGAAGAATGCTTGAACTCCTCAAAACAAAACATGAGTTGAGCACCATGTTTAATTTTTAGAGTATAGCTTGGCGGATCTTAACTTTGAGAGAAATCTTGAAGAACAATTGAAGAATGAAAGGAAACCTTGAGGAACCACCATGTAGAGACTCCATGAATAACTCCGGTAAACAAAAGGGCGATAGAAAGAAAGAGAAGTTGAAAACACAAGGTGAATCCTTGCAATGATTTAGATGGATCTCCGTGATGATGAGAACTTGGAACTCCGGGAAAAAGAGAAGATGAAACAAATGAAACTGAGAATTACTTCATCATGAACAATCTCCGGAAGAAAAGAATTAATCACTTGGATGAACAAGAATAAGAATTATGTTATGCGTATCCTTCACCAATTTAAATTGATGACAATCAACGGATTTGCCATACTACTTATTCTCATAGAAAGGATTAAGAGAGATATATCAAAACTTGAGAAGGTCTTCAACGAACCACCGGTAGGATTGGAAAGAACGAATGAATTAAATGATAATGAAAGAGGTGAAATCTTGAACGAACCGTCGTAAGAATTGAAAATGAAAGTAGCAAAGGCACAATTCACCGGGAAGAATTGGAAAATGAATGAAGATACTTGACCGAATTTAGATACAAGAGAACGAAGAGATCATGAACTTATTAGAGGATATTTGAACGATGCACCGGTAAGATTTGGAGAATGATAGCTACACGCTGAGAATGAAGAATTATGACTTGATGGCCTTCGGAGGAAAGAAATGGAAACAACTCATGAAATACTCCAGATGGTAAGAAAAAAAATTCTCACAATCGAAAACAATTATGAGAGTATGGCATAAAGCTGGCACCATGAATCTTGAAGAGAATAAAGCAAGATTAAAGAGAAACTCTTCTTCGGTCTTCAAATGATGAGAATGACAACGAGAAACACCACCAAGAATTATTGAGGCACACCGAAAGAATCAAAAGCGAAGAGGTTGAGCCAACTATGAAAAGAATTTGAAAGATCTTGGAGAAAAGCATGTGACTGATGAAAACCCATTCTTACGTCAAACTTGGAGAAGAATTTAGGATAGCTTTGGGAAAATAGAAGAGTCAGGTAAGATCCTGGGAAAAGACCTGTGGGTTAGGGCCCACTCAAAAGAACACCGTTGAAAAATGATTTTAAAGAGAGATTGCACCGGTTGAATTAAATGGCTTGAATGAGATAACAATCTCGAAAGAGCTTGAATGAATGCAGAGTGGAAACACGAATCTTCGAGATATCTTGAGCACTCCGGAATAACAAATAGCGAGAAGTAGAATGATAATGAGGTGCACCGGTATGAGAAGACATTGAAATGAGGAAAAAGGTATTATCAATAAAACTTGACTTGAATCCACCGGAGAAGAGAAAGGAATGAGGAATGAAGAACTAGTAGAACATCTTCTTGAGAACCACCGGGTAAGAACATTGACGGAAAAGAATGGAGAAACTTCACAAAAATAAAAGGATACTTGGTTAAGAAATCCGTGTCCTTGAAGAAAAAGGGTGGGTGGGCGGGAAAAAACAAAGGCAACTTGGAGACGGATGAAACAAACACCGTTGAGAAAACTTAGAATTGATCTTGCGGATGTTGAAATGATCGGATCCATTTGAAGAGAAGCACATCGGTTGAAGAGGATTGACATGACAATTTCGATTGTCGAGAAGGATTGGTATTCACATCGAGTATGAGAACACCATTTCGGAAAGGTATGGAATCAACACTTGACATTGAAGCAACTCAATACCACAACTCAAAACAAAAACAAAGGACCTGGCTTGCGAATAAGCCGGAACAAACATATGATAGAGATTTCGTCCGAAGTTTTCGTGGTGGGGCCTACACGGCTCGATCGTACAGCACCATCATGTACAAGGCGGCACATGACATACGAAGCGCCCCAGTCGGCATAGCCAAGGACTCGTTAAGACACAACGAGACCATCAAAACCAACCGTGAATAGGCGGACCACTAGACGTCGAACCCCAATTTCATATCATACATCCGTCGGAAAGATATCCTAAGAGCTACTTGAATTCCCACCTATGAAACTCCCAAATTTTCCTGTTATGCAATCAGGTGTTGGGGATACAGGAAGCAATATATCTCACCCAAACTAACAATCCCTACATCCAGCTATATCCATCCGTCAACACATAACCAAGAAACCTTCGAAATCGTGTACCTCAACCTTCAAAAGCATCTCATTATACGAGTCATGGCAATACTCCCGCACTCACCTCAAGATCAAGGTTAGCGGGGTTATCTCACCAACAACGCATAAAAGAGATTTTCGATGTCGGCGATTAAACTCGGTATTCCGAACTGCAACGATAAAATTATGACGACAACACCTCGGAGCTCAACTCCCGGGACACCGCCACAACCCCTAAATGACAGGAGGCACCAAGAACAATGTTCTCGTCATAAGAATATCGGAACGATTCTAAGATACCCGCGTGATCCTAAAAAAATTTTTAGTGAAATTTAAGAAGAGAAGAGTCAAAACTCTATGTCAGGATACCTCACCAGAAGGTCGAAGGGACTGGGGAGTAAAAAGAATTCCTAAACTCTCCGATATATGTAATCCTGAATGACTCTAAACATTTTTCTAGACACAACTTGGCCGCTAAAAACGATCAAGCAGTGGGGCTCCTAAGGTCGGGGAAGGCTCTGATTACCAACTTGTAACGCCCTGGACACACCCGCCGGTGGTCGTTACTCCTGGCGGGATCTAGACTGGCCCCACGGATCAATACTAGTCTTTTCTGCGCACTTTGTCCTCACTGCGCGCACTCCGGAGCAACTTCGGTCGGTCACCCATCCTGAAACTACTCCAAGCTGAGCACGCTTAACTTTGGAGTTCTCTCGAATGGGCTCCGGAAAAGAAGGAATTCCTTATTGATATGAGTAGTCTATCATCCCTAATAAGCCGGATATCACATACACCCACACTCGGAGGAACCGACGTCCTCGTCGGGCCACGAAACGTTCCTCTTGGCACAACCGTCTCAGCATCCAGTCCGGTACATGTGCCATGCCGTGTGCCACGACGGGTCACAAACGTCATGAACAACATGACCGCGCACCTGTCCGCAACCATCCGTAATCATGAGGGTCGGCTCGATACCAACTTGTAACCCTCGATGCGGCTATATCTCCCACGGTCGAAGCACGACTTAGAGGCATAACCGCATTGAAAGCAATGTCGCAAGTGAGGTAATCTTCGCACAATCCATGTAATACATAAGGAAAGAGATACATAGTTGGCTTACAATCGCCACTTCACACAATTACATGAATAAAACATTACATCATCCAGATACAATCAAGGTCCGACTACGGAACCAAAATAAAAGAAGAACCCCAAATCGACAAAAGGTCCCCGATCGACCCCAACCGGGCTCCACTCTTGATCAACTAGAACGAAACAACACAAAGGGCAAGATCTTCATCGAGCTCCTCCTTGAGCTTGGTTCGCCACCTTTCGATAACATAGGCACCGCAAACTGGTTTTGAAGTATCCGTGAGCCACGAGGACTCAGCAATCTCGCACCCGCGAGATCAAGACTATTTAAGCTTATGGGTAAGGTAAAGGCATGAGGTGGAGCTGCAGCAAGCGACTAGTATATATGGTGTCCAACATACGCAAATGAGAGCGAGAAGAGAAGGCAAAGCACGGTCGATAAAAGTATGATCAAGAAGTGATCCTATAGCAACCTCGCAAGCATAACTCCAACATCAGTGTTCACTTCCCGGACTCACGGAAAGAGACCATCATGGTAACACACACGGTTGATGTATTTTAATTAAGGTCAACTTTGGGTTTTCTACAACCGGACATTAACAAATTCCCATCTGCCACATAACCGCGGGCACGGCTCTCGAAAGTTTATACCTGCGGGGTGTCCCAACTTAGCTCATGGCAAGCTCTCGCGATCAACGAAGAATAGACCTTCACCCAAGACACTCCGATCGACTCGGTATCCGGTACATCAAGACATTTCGACAATGGTAAAACAAGACCAGCAAGACCTCCCACAGTGCCGACAAATCCCGATAGGAGCTGCACATATCTCGCTCGTGGCACACCGGATGAGCCAGACGTCGGGTTGGCATAGACCCTGGTTGCCAGGGGCGCCGGACATCGCCAAGTTGGACCAACACTGAAGGAGCACCGCCCGGGGGCTAAAATAAAGATGACCCTCGGCTCCGAAACCCAAGGGAAAAAAAGGGGCTAGGTGAGGCAAATGGTAAAACCAAGGTTGGGCCTTGCCGGACAAGTTTTATTCAAAGCGAACTGTCAAGGGGTCCCATAAATCACCCGACCGCGTAAGGAACGCAAAATCCGGGAACATAACACCGTATGACGGAAACTAGGGCGGCAAGAGTGGAACAAAACACTGCATAAGGCCGAGCCTTCCACCCTTTACCAAATATATAGATGCATTAAAAATATAAGAGATATTGTGATATCCCAACAAGTAAACATGTTCCAACAAGGAACAACATCTCCATGTTCCAACAAGGAACAAACTTCATCTTCACCTGCAACTAACAATGCTATAAGAGGGGCTGAGCAAAGCGGTAACATAGCCAATCAACGGTTTGCTAGGAAGGGTGTCAAAGGTTAGAGGTTCATGGCATTTTGGGAGGCTGACAAGCAAATGGTAGGCATCGTAGCATTGGCATAGCAAAAGAGCGAGCAAACTAGCATAGCAAAGATAGAAGTGATTTCGAGGGTATGATCATCTTGCCTGAGATCCCGCAAGGAAGAAGAACGATTCCATGAAGAAGACAAACGAACGTAGTCGAACGAATCCTCACAACTCCGGAACGAAACCGAAGCTAACGAGAGAATCAAACCCGGAAAGAAGCAAACAACATGGTAAACACACAAGCATAAACATGTCATGATGCGCAAACAAGTATGATGCATGTCCGGTTTAATGAGGCATGGCATGGCAAAGTGCACAAAACAAACTTACAAATTAAGTCGAGCTCAATATGCAACGGAGTTGCACATTGACGAAAACACCACACCAATTATTTAGTTCTCTCTCGTTAAGGCTAACCAACAATATTAAATGTTGTTAAGCATGGCAAGAGGTGAAGCATAATTAAACTAACAATTAGGCAAGTTTAAATGAGGCCGGAAGCAACAAAAGACAATTCCGGAAAATCCTCATGTCATTTAGCAATTTAATGCAACAACAATTTTTAACATTTTAATGTTGTTATCATGATGCGGATGACATGAACAAGTTTTATGCAATTTTTATGAAAATGTTGACATGAGCATGATACGAGGCATTTGTCGCCATGGCGGAACGAAAGGGGTGCCACGGCAACGATAACGAAAATGGTGCCACGGCAACATTCCGATGATCCGATAACTCATTGAGATACCGGTGCAAAAGAGCAAGTGTGCGGATGTGCGGAACATGCAGAAGAGGGGGAGTGATCCCGGAAACCGGGTGTCCCACATGTCGGTGGCATGGCAAAAGAGGGGCATCGCAAGCGACAATTCGGACACGGTGAAAACGGTGTTGGAGTTATGCTTGACGTAGGTTGCTATAGGATCACTTCTTGATCATACTTTTATCGACCGTGCTTTGCCTTCTCTTCTCACTCTCATTTGCGTATGTTGGCCACCATATATGCTAGTCGCTTGCTGCAGCTCCACCTCATGCCTTTACCTTACCCATAAGCTTAAATAGTCTTGATCTCGGTGCGAGATTGTTGAGTCCTCGTGGCTCACCGGATACTTCCAAAACCAGTTTGCAGTGCCTATGTTACCGAAAGCAGGTGACGCAACTAAGCTCAAGGAGGAGCTCGATGAAGATCTTGCCCTTTGTGTTGTTTCGCTCTAGTTGATCAAGAGTGGAGCCCAGTTGGGGTCGATCGGGGACCTTTGTCGCATTTGGGGTTCTTCTTTTATTTTGGTTCCGTAGTCGGACCTTGATTGTATCTAGATGATGTAATTTTCTATTCATGTAATTGTGTGAAGTGGCGATTGTAAGCCAACTATGTATCTCTTTCCCTTATGTATTACATGGATTGTGCGAAGATTACCTCACTTGCGACATTGCTTTCAATGCGGTTATGCCTCTAAGTCGTGCTTCGACACGTGGGAGATATAGCCGCATCGAGGGCGTTGTAAGTTGGTATCAGAGCCAACCCTCGCGGTTACATGGATGGTTGCGGACAGGTGCGCGATCATGTTGTTCATGACGTTTGTGACCCGTCGTGGCACACGGCATGGCACATGTACCGGACTGGATGCACAGACGGTCGTGCCAAGAGGGAACGTTCCTGTGGCCCGACGAGGACGTCGGTTCCTCTGAGTGTGGGTGTATGTGATATCCTGGCTTATTAGGGATGATAGACTACTCATATCAATAAGGAATTCCTTCTTTTCCGGGAGCCCATTCGGAGAGAACTCCAAAGTTAAGCGTGCTCAGCTTGGAGTAGTTTCAGGATGGGTGACCGACCGGGAAGTTGCTCCCGGGTGCGCACGAGTGAGGACAAAGTGCGCAGAAAAGACTAGTATTGATCTGTGGGGCCAGTCTAGATCCCGCCAGGAGTAACGACCAACGGCGGGTGTGTCATCTCATACAACCAAGCATGCATTCGTTCACGGGCGGTCGTCAACTCGGGATTATACCTTCGAAGCGTGTGTTTCTCGGAGCGGTTCGAGTTCGATGCGGTGTAGGGGAAGTAGACGTTCACGGCGACGGTAGTTGTACACGTTCGTCTCGGAGAGGTACTTGACGAATCCAACAGCTTCGAGGCGACGGTAGTGGTTCATAGACGTCGTGGAAGTAGTTGAACTTGACGAAACCCTCAGCGGCAGTAGTGGTGCATGTCATAGTGAAACTTGGCATTTGCACTGTAGTCGAACACGGGTCAAACAAAGGCATTGACCAATTTGGAGGGAGCTCACGAATGAGCCGCCGCGAGGATAGCGACTGGAAGAAGGGGCGACTTCGGCCTTGACGGGAAGCAGGGAGGCGGAGCTCCTGCCGGGTCGATGGCGACGAGCAGGCAAAGGGGCTGCTGGAACTTGAGCGACGCAGTGGAGCAACTGCAGCGAGGCAAACATGGCTGGAGCCGGGCATGAGGAGGAGGCCAGGGCCGTGGAGGTCAGGGATGACCCGATCTGAATGGCGTCGGCGACTGGCAATGCAGAGGACGCGTCCTGGCACTCGAAGGAGGCTGAGCCGGCGGCGGATCCGACCAGGAAGAGGCGCCGGCGGCAGGAGGGAGCCAGGCGCAGAGGCAAAAGACCTGGCGGCGGCCATCGCCTCGACGAGGGGGTCAGGTGCGAGGCTCCTGTGGCGCCATGGCTGCACGAGCTCGCGGACGGAGCTGCAGGCACGAGTAGACAATGGAGGACATCGGCGCGGGAGGAGAAGCAGGGCGGACTTGGCGCGGTCGCGAGGCACAGAGGCCGAAGGGCGCGACGGCAGCGGAGGGAGGCGGCCATGGCGCAGCCATGAGCGCATAGCTCGGTCGCGGGCGAGGGGGAGATGGAGAGGTGGGGCGCAGAGGAGGCCGATGGGACTCCGTCCTGGTTCCCTTCTCCGGCGAGGGCAGAGCGCGGGAGCGAGGGGAAGGTCGAGGGCTGCGCGCTCGGGCTCGGGATCGAGGAGAGGGAAACGAGGGGATCGGGCGTGCGGCGCAGAAGGGAGGACGAGGGAGAGATGGATGGGGATCGGGCAGGAGCGTGGTGATGGGCTAGGGTTAGGAGGTTAGGTGGGCTGGGCCTAGAGGAGGGGAGGCCAAGGTCATGCCGCAGATGGGCCTTAGAGGCCGGCGCGGTTGGTGTGGCTGCTGGGCTGCAGGGCTCCTCTGCTTCCTTTCTCCCTCATTTCCTTTCTTTAATTCTTCAGACAGAATAACAAGAGCAGAAATTCACAGGAAGATCTCGAAGGAAGTAGATCGAGATGTAAATAGATCTGAGATCCCGGATTTATGAACAATTTGAATAAAATGATTTGGACATTTTTAAAGGTATAAAAATAATTCAGGTTTGAATTTAATTCAAACTTGAGCCATTTTAAACCCAACCAAAACAACTCCAAAATGGATGATACTTGATGAGAGGTATAAGACATGGTGCATGATTTATTGGCAAAGATTGAACATTAATGGAGAAGGGAGAAATGGCACTTGCATAAAGGAGTAAAAGAAGAGGAAGGAGAAGGTGATGGTGCATGGTGAAATGATGAGGTGGAGATAAGAAGAAGAGGGTTCACACAAGAACACGCAATAAAACTTAAATATGCAAGCCAAGGCATGATGATCATGATGCAAATGCAACAAAAATGACATGATGCAATGC
Source organism: Aegilops speltoides (assembly GCA_021437245.1). NCBI lineage: Eukaryota > Viridiplantae > Streptophyta > Magnoliopsida > Poales > Poaceae > Aegilops > Aegilops speltoides. The sequence goes on from CM038145.1 coordinate 322,136,864, forward strand.
ACGAGATGCAATGAGATGAAAATGCATGACATGAACAAAATGCAAAAACAAAAGACAAAAACCCAACCACAGAGGAAATATCATATCGCATCTCCGGAAAAGGCAAGAGTTGGAGTTACGAATATGGAAAGTTGCATCCGGGGCGTTACATTAAAGACATGACGAGGCATCCTTCCTGATTGCGACGGCACAGAGGAACTCTCAATGAAACCACCAATGTCGGTGTCAAAACCGGCGGATCTCGGGTAGGAGCGCCTAGTGCTACACCATTCTCGGAGCCCTCAGCTGCCGGGGAGAAGGTGGTTGATGATCAACCATAAACCTCTGAAGCTCCCACCCCGAGCAGATACCTGAAGATAGGCGACGATCTGTTCGTCAGCATCCTAGGGATGACAAGCACCGGAGCGCCAACCAAAGGGGAGGTCTTTGACGAAGAGGTCGTCGCTGCTGCCGGGCTCCAGGTTTTTGATAAGCTGAGCGCCAGCGGCAACGGCTCCAAAGAAGATCAGCTCCTCCAAGCCATGAGGATCAACTTCCAGAAGCTCTAGGCGCTTCACCGCGCCCGCAAGGAGAAAGTGGACTCCAGGATGGCTATTATTGACTGGGCAGAGGTAGATTTCTAGGAGAGCATCGTGCAGATGCAGACCTGGTTCGCCGAGGCCCGGCAAGAGCTGAAGGCCAGCAAGGAGTACGTGAGCGAGCGGTGGCAAGAGCACCTCCTGAAGCATTCTGACGTCAAGAAGGCCTAGGAGGTGGCTGTTAAGGATGACGCTGACCTGAGGGAGCGTCGCGTTGGGTTGACACCCAAGAAGAAGACCTTGCCGCCCGTGATGAGGCGTTTGCCGCCAAGCTCCACCACAAGGATGAAGAAATCGAAAAGCTTGTCGCGCAGCGGACCCAGGAGCTGAAGCAGAGGCACGAAGACACACTTGATGCTATGGCCCTGGATCATGCCGACAAGTTGAAGGAGGCCATCAACGACACTGAGGCTGCGGAGGCCACCAAGAACGAGCTGGCTGGCAAGATGGAGAAGTCGGAGGTGGAGCTGGAGGAGCAGAGGAAGGAGGTCTCCACGCTGAAGAGCAACAGCCACAAGACTGTCCACACCTTGGCGGAGCTGCAGGTCACCATATCTGACAATACCAAACTGCTCTCCGAAGCCAATGACTCCATTGCCGATCTGAAGCTGAAGCGGACCACCTTCACAAAAAAAATACACTTCCGTGATGATACGTGTTTGTCACAGTAGGTTGCATTTTCTGTCATGCATGTACATCCATGACGATTTTATGACAGAATCAAGATAGTCATACCTATGCTGTGTAGAAGTGTTCCATGACATTACCAAAATTATCATCACGGAAGTGTCCACTTCCATGACGATAAATCGCGCGTCACAGAAGTGCTTTCGTCAAGGGTGACCGACACGTGGCATCCACCGTAACGGAACGCTGTTAAGCTATCGGGTCCGGTTTTGGATCCGATAACCCGTTAACAGCCCCAACCAATGGGGATTTTCCACGTGTAAAATCATCATTGGCTGGAGGAAACATGTGTCGGCTCACTGTTGGATAGATGTCATCAAGTCATTGGACCCAAGGCGCTTATGATACATCGACACGTGGCACGGCCCAACAGAGGCCCATTCCTGTGAAAAGGCCGGCCCGTTTGACTTGGTCAAAAGGTGGCGGGCCGGCCCATAGAAAGCCTGTTAACGGCCTGTCCGCATATAGCCCATTTACAACCTGCTAACCCAGGGCCCGTTACGACCTCTCAGAATTAGGCCCAGTAGCATCATATGGGCCGTCAAATATGATTCCAGCCTGTTTTAACTTCCGGCCCATGTGTGGCCCATGACTTCTTTCGGCCCATATGAGGCCCTTTGTAACTCTTGGCCCATTGATGGCCCGTGGTGAAACTGGCCCGTAATGAACAGTGTATCACTTTATACCCATTAACGGCCCGTTATTCCATTGGGCCATTCCCAGCCCAAGTTAGCTTTCGGCCTTATCAGGGCCCATTGATTCTTTGTCTCATTTGCAGCATTCGGTTAGATACGGCTCGTTACTATCATTTTCTGCTTGTGGGTCAAATTCAGCCCATCGTTACAGTCGGCCCGTTTGTGGACCGTTAATACGTTGGGCCATTTTCATGTAAAAAAACCTTTGGGTTGTTTTCATAGAGTTATCAAGTACGTCCTTTTAACGACCCGTCATGGTCCACGAATAGTACGGCCCATGATTGGTGAAATGATGATACGCCCCGTAGAAGGCCCATGGATCCTACAGCCCATATGAGGCCCATGGATCGTACGGCCCATAGAAGGCCCATGGATCGTACGACCCGTAGAAGGCCCATGGACCCTACGGCCCGTAGAAGGGCCATGGATCTAAGGCCCGTATAGAAGGCCAATGGATCCTACGGCCCGAATAAAGCCCATGGATCATAAGGCCCACAGGAGGCCCATGGTTACAACAGTCCAGCCTAGTTACAAAAAATAGGCTATTGTGGCCACTAGAAAAACACAAAAAAAGAACTGCAATGACTACAAGCAAACAACTAAACGAGACAGCAAGGAAATAAATAAGCAAGCAATTAATGCTAGCCTATTACCGCTATTACACATATTACATCCACTGGGCATCAAAGTTCTCCACCAGTGCAAATATAGGGAACAAAGCAGCATATTACATACACTGGCCATCAAAATTGGCCACCAGTGCAAATAAACGCAGCAGCAAAACAAGAGCATAACTGAAACAACTTCAGAAGAGCTCAAGAAACATTATCTTCGGTATCCACTATGCTGGCAATAAGCTTAGCAAGCTTATTATCTTTGTCCTATTTGGCGCTAAAATCCTCCAACGCTTGCTGTTGCACCAGAAAGTATGCATCTGAATGCTCCAAGGACTTCTGCAGTCCTTCCGCTTCTTGTCGCAGCACAGCCGATTGATGTCTTTCAGCTTGCAGTTGAGACTCAAGAAACGGAACTCATTCAGACGGTGAGTTTGAATACCTTGTGCAAGTGGTAGTGGCCAGTAACTTGAACACTAAACCAAGACAGGACTTTGGGGTTGTCTCGCTGTCTTCAAGATAGTCTTCCTTTGCTGTTTTATCAGTTTTGTTGGAGCCAACAAGGATGTGTCACTATCATAAACCTTATCTGCATTACTTCCTTTATCATTGCTTAATAAGGCACTCTTCCCCAATATTTTGTCAGCATTCTAAAAGAAGAAACAAGCAGACACATAACAAGTTTAGCATGTACTAGTATATGAAACTCATTTCGGTGAACCAGTTCATTAGTAAGGTGGACAGGATTAAACTACCAAGTCTTCTATTGCCAAGTACTAGTACATAATGAAAGCATTAAACAAACATATGTCTATGTCCTATGGTCACTGCATAGTCTTGCCAAATAAAATAGAGACACGGCTCAAATCATATCAGTTCAAGACAAAGCAGCTATGAAAGAATACAAAGCGTGGGAAACTACACGGCACAACAAGATTTCAGATGGGTACCACGGGTCTACATGAATGACAACACTATTGGCTCTGTTGTGATGCTAGTAACGTGCATGATATGAAAGTCAACTGCATACACAATTAAATTTGAAATCAACAGAGCTATTGATAAGAGCAAACCTGTTAAAGAAACATGCGTGAACATACCTGCTGTGCCATTGGAGTTTTGATTGGATCCTTCATTTTAAAAATAAGTTTGTATGACTAAATACAATGATACAAGAGCAAATCAATCATAGTTACAAAAGGCGCGACTAGGCTCTAGGCATTGGCAAAACGCATTGCGCATCTATGCTTAATCTGTGCATAACTGCGGATAGGCATGTGCTTTGGTCAGTAAAGCGCAAGGCGGTGGCAAAACACACAATTAACGCCTAGCGCTTTTTCGAACTATGATAGCAATGGAATCTTAAATTAGAACAGTTGTTCTTCATGTTTAGGCACTTCTTCTACATGAACAGAGTACAGTAAGACGCAAGAATATAATACTTCAAAATAGAAAATGAGCTCATAGACCTTACCACATTCTTGGTTCGGGACCAGTATAGAACAAGGCATTCCCAGTCATCGTCCAGTAAATGTGTCTCAGGAGAATGTAAGGGAATTTGATGAGTTTCTTTGCCAGTGAAGTATGTTTTCTTCTGGTAATTCTGATACTGCCACCAAACATTCTTGAAGATAGCAAAGGTATTAGCACAGGTTACCTCATCATGACTTTCCCAATCGGTCCTTCTCTATAGAGAAAAATGGGAAAATTTGCTGTATTATAACCATCATGGAGGTAGGATGTATGGGACAAAGCAAAGTAATTGCCATGAATAACATTACTTACACATAACTCCTGGACAGACACCTGCAACTGGAATTTTCCTTCATCTTCAGTCTAATGTTTCCAAGATGGGAAGGTACACACATATGATTTAACAACATCAAATGCGATAAATGCTAAACTACGACTAGCTGGTTGTGCTTCCTCCATACGAATAGGCATACTAACTGGTGGAGTTGGGGTTTGCCGTGATAGTACTAGCCCTTTGGGCACTAGAGCTGCCTTACTAACTGCTCTTGTTTGGGAGCTCTGTAGTGGAGATGGTGTTGTGTCAATAGGAACTGGGTTACTATCGGCTGGGGTTGGGGTTAGATTGGGTGAAGCTGGTTCTCTGTCCAACGCAGTAGGGGTACAATCTGCGAGAGTTTGGGTTATGTCTGGTAGGGCTGGTTCTTGTGCATGTACAACCGGGGTGCTATCTCCAACAAGAAGTAGCACTGTTTTATTTGAAGACCGTGTTTTTAGTCTGCTAGATACTGGCATCACTCGCTCCAATTCAAATGGCTGATAAACAGGAAACATAGTATAATGTATAGACATTGTATGAGAGACAGATGCAATAGATAGTGTGGAAAAAAGAGGGCATGAAATTGTTGACATGTATATTATTTAACTAAAACGGATAGCATGACATAATTTCACATATATGATGTCTATCTAAACTGGATAGCATAGCATAACATAATTCAAAGATATGATGAATAACTAAACAAGATCGCATGACATAATTCACCTACATGTTATCTAAGTAATCGGGATCACATCATTTAATTCACATATGTGATTTATATGCTAAACAGAGGGCATTTGATATGATGTCTGAACTAAGAACATGGTGTTGAATATTGTGTATATGATGTCTAAACTATGCAATGCAAGACACCATATGCATGTTATGAGCAGTATAACCGTGCCAAGTTAGAGCATACACTTCGGTGGGGGAATAGGACTGGTCATCTGTCTCTGAATCCATCTCTGAGGAGCTATCGGGACCCAACAAGAGATCTGCTTGACAGTAGCACTGCTCTCTCAAGGCCTTGTTTTCACTCCAGATTTTTCCATCTCCCACCCAAATTGCTGATTCACAGGAAGAGTAGTTTAATGTACAAACATTGTCGACAAATGGAAATGTAATGAAGAAAAAGATGGGCAAGATATCATTCAAATATATGATGCCTGGTTAAACAGGATGGCATTCCACATTTCACATATATCATGGCTGGCTAAAAGACATGAGACTGCATAATTCCCATATATGATATAGAAACTAAATAGGTGGCATTACAGAACATGTCTAAACTAAGCAGATGACATATATGATGTCAAAAGTAGGCACTGCAAGGCAACATATGCATGATATGACTAACATCATCATGCCAAGGTAGAGCAAACACCTTGGGGGGTAAATAGGTGTGGTCAGCGGCGTCTGAATCCGCCTCAGAACAGATATCTTCGTCTGGATTACAATCTGGAGAGGGGTGGGGAGGGTTTGCCATTGAAGCCACCATGGAGTGATGTCTACATGACATTGTATTACCGTAAAACTCTTCTCTTTTTCTCTACATGTTCAACATGACTGTGTACAATATCTGACATGCATACGAAAAAAATATGGTGAGATTATGTAAGAAGAGCATGCAGAAATTTAGAGTGATGATAACAACCAGTGGATGGATCCAAAAATAATGATAGCAGGCTGATGATTGCTTTAATTTAATAAAAAGATAGATGATGATTGCTTTACTATTTGTTTCCCACCCAAGATGAACATCATAGGCATACCCTTGGTGAACCTGATATTATACAGGCATACTATTCATTGCTGCCTCGATATGTGCCCCACAACTAATTTAGAACTCAAGTTTGAACATTAATTTGGACCTGACTTGGAGTCCAAGAGGTGAACAGGATGATAAAATAGCGGGTAATTTTAAGCAATGTATAACATAAGCAGAAACAAAAGAGTGCGACCTCTCTTGTGGACCCGTGTACTCCTCATGTTCGTCTGCTGAGTCGATGGTGGTGATGCCGTTGCGGTGGGTGCCAACGGCAGGGAAGGAGATCTGAGGCGGCGAAAGATAGTCAGGAGTCGTGATGTCTGGTTTGGTGGATGCTTCCGCAGATGGATCAACTCAGGTGAGGTGGACGATGTCGCGGAAGGAGCATGACAAACCACACAAAGTTCCCCCCGACACCTACCTGTAACTAAAGTAAATATGTAAGGGTTCATTTGGCTTGCATGATTCTAAAAACGCAGGGATAGGAAAAACACCGAAATAGGATAGGAATGTACATGGTAAACAGAGCATTTGTAAACACATGATTTCTGTCAACTTGGGTGTTTGGTTTACAGGAATTGGAAGAGCAGAGGAATGCAAAGAAACATGGCCAAAATAAAGTGAAACCATATGAAAGCGTGTATAGTTAGAATGTTATTCTGCCACTAATGCACTTAGTCTTGTTTTCATGCATAGGATTTTGAAAAGTAGGTCTAGGTGGATCTTTTGCTTCATTCTTTTCAACAAAATGCATGAATCATTGAATAGAAGAGTGCCATTGGAAAATTCCCTATTGCTATGTTTTTCTGTTGAACCAAAATAGCCCTAATGGATCGACATGAATGTATAGTAATAAGTGATGCAACAAGTGTACAACCTCTTTGCCGTAGCCGTGTAGACCTCAGCATCATTGAGTTGGTCGTTGAAGCAGTTGAGGCAGAGGTGGTTGTCGGAGGTGTGGAGGAAGATCTGAGGAATCTATAGACAGCGTCCAGGGCACTGCTCTGTTGTGATGGATCGTTCTGTCATTGGAGCAGCTCCGGTGAGCCGTAAGACGTCAAGGATGAAGCAGTACAAGACAGACATCGTCAATCTCAAGTGGGATTCTAATAGCATCTCCAATAGATGATGTAAAATAGATGTAAAATTTACATCACCAAAAACCACCTGACTACAACCGATGAGGTAAAAACTGTTGACTCTGAACTTAACTGTCGAAACTGAAATTTCTTCAGGAATCAATGTTACTTGTCGGCCCGAATGCAATGGTAGTAGAGGGGCACTTGACATGTAGTTTAGGGAGGGCATGCAGTTCATCTTCAACCTGCACCCCTGAGCCGCCAACCACCACTGGCCGAACCGCTGCCCCAAGCCGCCGCCACCTCAAACAACTCCCCACCGCCGCTTCGGCCAGCCCTCTAGGCCCCCCGCCCCCCACCCTGAACCCTAAGATAGAAAGATAGATAGTGGGGTACCTCTCCGGCGAGCCCCCGTCCCCACTGCGGGTGGTTCTTCCTTAACTCCGGCAAGCCCCCCCAACCCCTGAAAATTGACTAACCCAAAAGTCGATTCAGTCGACTGAAGTGTGAGCCAGAGCAGAGAAGCCGCGATCGAGCGAGAGCCGGAGCAGTAGCAGCAGCTGGGCGAGCAAGCGATCGAGCGAGAGCTGGAGCAGTAGCAGCAGCAGATCCAGCTGGTATGGCCGCCGCCGCCGAAGGGTCCTCGCACTGGGGGAGAGGCTCCATGGAGATGTCGCCCGCGGCGCCGGCTTCAAGGTAGCCGCTCCATGGGGGTGCGAGATGGAGCACAGTCGGCGCCGGGAGGTCGAGTTAAGGAGAAGGTGAAATGTGATGAGTGTACAACCTCTTTGGTGGCGCCGAGTAGGCCTCGGCTTCGTCCGAGGAGTCGGTGAGGATGCTGCGGTTCCGGTGGAGCAGGTTAAGGCGGCGCTGTGGACCAGCTCCTTGGAGGTGGAGGACGGGGCGGCTGAACCGGTGGGATGACAAGATGGACGACGGATCCTCATCCGGGAAGGTGGATGAGGGACGTCGAGCTGTTGCGATGGACGACGTCGTCGGGGAAGAGGCTCCGGCTGGGCAGCGGTGAGGTGGCGGACGGAGGAGGGTGGGGTTTCGCACCTGGAGAAGAGAGGTTATGGCGGCTTCGGATTTCGAATGGCGAAAAGGGGGTGATGGGAGGGGTGAACCATGACTTAGCAATGCGCTTGTCCAAAATATAGGGTGTGTTACAAAAGTACCCCCCGCCAATTTGAACTATCGGCCGTTTCGGCTCAGGGTTAGAAGGGGGATTTCATGTGTCGGGATTTGGCAGCTGGAGGGAGTTTTCGCACACGTTGTAATTTTGGGATAGCAAGGCACGGGTTGTGAAGGCGCCAGTTTTGGGAGCACGATATCTGAATTTCCGGGATATAACAAGACGCGGATTGAATTTTAGGGACAAGCCTAACGTGTAGTAATATTGTACTTGTACTTACCAAATCAATTCGCACTTCCCTCGACCAAAAAGAAAACAAAAAAATAAAACTATTCACACCACACAAAGAGAGAGTCTTGCCCGGTTTTACTATACAAATGCTATTCAAAGCTACTACCTCCTTCCATCTATATAGGGCCTAATGCGTTTTTCGATGCTAATTTTCACCAAATATTAGAGAAATAATATATGACATGCAACTTACACAAAGCACACCGTTAAATTCATCTGTGAAAGGTTCTTTCAATGATATAATTTTCACATTGTGCATGTCATGTACTATTAATCTTGTCAATAGTCAAAGGCGGTCTTAAAAAACTCATTACACCCTATATAGATGGAAGGAGGGAGTATGAATCCATGTTATGTCCAATTCAATTTTTTCGCTTGCTGTATAATGCATGTAACCTACTCATACCAACATTTTAGTGCATTCCAAATGTCTATACGACCGCTGCAATTCGAACCAAATTTGAATTCGTTTCTCTATTTCAATAAGAATCTACAATCATGATTGTTGCCAACTTCAACCATCATTCGTGTATTACCTTAATAACACACCACATGATTACTATAGAGATAGATATGAACTATGTGTACGACATGAACTCGAATTCTATTTTCTGAATACACTTGATGTTGATTCCAAATAATAGTACATTTGTTGTACTAACTATATATTCATAATCTAAACCATGTTCCATACGTACACCGTGTTTATCACACAAAGTATAGTGCCCCGCCCCCTACATTATGACAAGTATTTAGACCTGAGTTGCAAAAGCCACACATTAGCCCAAATTATAATCAATGTTCTACATTATGATATCTTCTTCAACTATCAGATCCACTTTTTATAATGAATTATGATCTTTGTTCGCCTTTTACACCTTCACGATCCTCTTCTATTTGTAGCTAGCTAGCGCTTAACTTTCTATCGTGCATGCACACGCCCGCCTCTCACCCACCCTTAGCGCCCCTCGATCGCAAGACGCTCATTATTTCTCTCAGAGGTCGTCCACCCACGGTGTGTGTAGGCCCCCGGCTCCTTCTTTCCGGCACACACGAGTCGATATACCTCTCTAGCCAAGTGTGCCTACAACAAACACATATATACTTCCCCTCTTCTCTTCTCACCGTCCATGCCCCCCTATGTCCAATACGGTTCCACGCAGGTGCACACTCTCGCCCCTCTTTATATTGAGCACATACTCGCACACTCCCCCCCCCTCGACATGGTAGGCCTCTCGAACCACCTCCTAGCTGCACGCCTCTCCCCCTATCTGTCTCTCGGGACCTTATTTGCTTCTAACACATGCATGCGTCTATATGAACTAATCTCCCTACATATAGCCAGGTCGACTATAATTCGTTTTCCCCAAGCACCAATACACTTACCTCGCTAGTTATGTCTCTCCCTTTCTCGGACACACGATGGTTGATCTTCCTATGTAGTTACATATGCTTACCACGACCATATCTTCTCCCCTCATCATCCTTGCATACCTCCCGACCCGTCTCTCAAATGCGCGTGCATAGACAGACAGACATCCCCCGCCCTCTCTTATTGATATTGCACTCATACCCTCCGTTTGTCTAGCAGGCCTCTCCCACCATTTGTGAGACGCCACTCCACCACCAACCCTCCGACGCTCTACCTCTGTCTTTCTCCCAACCTTATTCCTCTGCTACACATATCCATGGATTTCGATCGATCTCCCTCAATACATAGCTAGGTCTCTCTTCTTCCCCACACATATACTAGTCGATCGGCCTCTGCCCCCTCCCCTCTCCCCCCACACACACTGATAGTCAAACATTCTAGGTAGGTATCCATGCCATGGAGAAAAACTGCACCTCTGCCCTCTCAAATTCCAGTAGGCCAGCCACCCTATATCTTTGATGTGGGCAAACACAAATTCGATGGCACTCTTTATCGATCATGCAGCCACACACTTCATCCCTGTTTTCAATTTTATCGATATCTCACGTCCATGACTCCGTTTAACACACATTGCATATGTTACGTTTTTCTGTTTGAGATATCAACACATTGCCTCTGTTTCGCACAAACCATCTCTCTCACACCCACCCACATACGTACCTGCACCTAAATAAGAAGTGCACGTAGGACGCACATACTCACGTCTCGTTCCCGGCCACACCCGCGCGGGTACACGATGGAGTTCGTTTGTGGACGAAAAGGCGGCCCACGTGATAATTTTATGCGTGTAGCGGTTGTTTACTCGAAGGAGGGTCGGGTACCACGCCTAGACGGAACAAAGTTCAACCTGACACGTTAGTATTAAGTAAAGTTATATATTCCTCAATGGCACGTACAGAATATAAAACAATTACCACGGGGAAAATGGAAAAATGGGTTTCTCTCTCGTCACACCATCTCACAAAAGGCGGTTGTGGCCTCTCTCTCTCAGCGTTGGTCAGTGATCTGGCTGCATCCCATCGCCGGTAGAAAGGGAGGATGTGCATCGTCTCTCTGTTCGACGGCGTTGAGGCAGCACGTCCCGATCTGCGGTACCCGCCGTTCTCTCTGACCAAGCTCCCGCGCGGTAGGGCCTTCGCCACTTGCTCGCTGCCGCAGTATGGGCAAATCCCGGCCGCCGGCGCCCTCCAAGTAACATCCCGACAACCCTCATGTACAGCTTCCTCCGGCCTTGCTCCACTGCCCATCTACCCATGTTGCTGCATGTGGATCCTCTTTAGTTGTTTGCTTAAATCGTATCTCGGCCGGCGTACTTTACATCTTGGAATCTCGTCCTCAAACCATTTTTGATAAACCACCATGTGCTATCTTTCCCTTATTACATGGAATATGCTTCTATTTTGTCGGCGTATGTGTCTTCAACTCGGGTTATTTGGCAGTAATTGTTTCCTTTCGACCTCCTTTTGCAAACAGGGCTATCCATTTTCACCTCGTTGCTATTGCGACCTTTTGGTGAACTGCACAAATCACTTTTTTTCTTAAGAGTGTCACACGGGCAACGTTTTTACATTTCTGTGGGACTGCAGAAAGGGAGATTTGTTTTGCTATCCTCCTCATCCAACTCCGTGCCTAATCTTCTCCAACAAGAAGTTAGTCCTAAAGAGAGATCGTAGAGGTGATCGGCTTCTATTTATGTGTGTTATGTTTCATCATCTAGTTCCACTATTATTGTAATCACACTGACTAGATATCTTTGCAAACAGGGATGGTTCGCTCGATTTTAGTGGAGCTGCACAAAATGATCAGATTGTGGTGTCCTCCATACACCTATTTTTTGGCTACAGAGCTGGGTGAAACTAGCTGCCAGGCAATGAACACTGTGCCAAGGAAATGGAGCCATGCCTACGAACAACATCGATCAATTATATTTTTTTTCTTTATTTGTACACCTTCACATAACCTTGTCTTCAGTTGTGATGTGAATATTGGCGCTGATCTGCGAACCATTGAGATGCATTAGCCATGGTAGCCATGGTAGTTTCATTTGTATTTGATGGAATGTTGTAACGAGATAATCTCGAGGCAAGACACATGAACCCTAAGTTGAAACCTTTTTTTCATGTGGGAACCAAAGTTGAAACCTTCATATCATCACAATACAATTTCATTAATATTATGCATACATATAAACAAATCATGAAGGATTGATAGCAATGCCAGAAACAATTCAACTTCGTTTCGCCGACATGTTGGACGTCCTTCATCCGGCTCCACCTGCCATGCAACAATATTGATTCCACAACACAACTTCAGTGAAAGATTCACCCTGGTCATTGCGCCGCAGTAGTAATGACTAGTGAGCAGTCAAATCACAGAGCCCCGCCTTCGCCACAGTAAGTTGCTCGGATGAAGCAACCATCATTTATCTGTCCTTGAATCCGCTGGTACTCACATATTCCCACAGTAATAAGTTGCTCAGGCGAATCAACCATCACTATATCCGCTCATGTGTGGTGACCACAGGAGCTATCCATTCAGATTGTACGTTAAAAAAATAAAGCTCGATAACTAATGCGGCAAACTTTCAAAAAAAACTAATGCGGCACCTCGGGCCAACGCGGCCAGATCGCATTTTGCACTAGAAATTACACACCATGTTTCATTGACATGTGGTCCCGTTCCAACATATCAGTGAGGCGACAGCGAGTCCTTTTCTACTAGTATTTCCGAACGGACGTGTAGGTCGGGCGCCTCTTTGTGTACCGTGGCAAACTGGCAACCGTCCATTGACTCTTTGCCTTTCCCTCTCGATTTGGAACTACTGTCGCACGCTCTTCCTCTCCCTCCTCCATTTGCCTTCACCCTTCCTTCTCCCATTGTTCGAATGTCTTCTCCATGGAGGGAACAGGCCGTAAACGACCCCGTTATTCTTGCCCCGATCTAAAAGATGACATGGTGGAGGAACTCACTGATCGATGCGACGTCATGACCTCGGCTAGCATGGCGGGTTCGTTCAAGACCATTCTCGACTCAACTAATAACATCATTACAAGGAACCCAAGGGTCAAGGAGCGGTTTGATCTCCCCTATCTTCTTCGCCGTGACCCTGATGACTGGCGCGGGGACGACGGAGGCCTCGCCTTGTGCAAGTTGATGCCGCTTGATAATGATACGTATAATGTTAAGATGCCATCGCTTGAGGGCAAGGATTGGGTAGGCACAAATGGAGATTGGGTTGTTTATATTGGGTACAACTGCAAGTGGGAACTTGTGAATGTGTACACTCGTCACCGGGCTCCACTTTGAAAAATCTCAGCAGACTGCACAGAGGTTGAGCACATCGGTATTGTACGCACATTCAAATACAATCATGGTAACTATCTTCTATGGAAGATAGCAATTTGTCGAGTTCCCAACCGCTCTTGGAATTACAAGAACTATGAAGTTGTTGCTGTCTTCGACAAGCTTGTTGCCGTCCTTTGTGGTTTGACTCGATGGATATTGCTCAAAAATCAGTTTCTATACACGGATGTGTACTATGATGCAATTCAATACGAGGGTCTTGTATTTGCTTCCACCACTCATGGCACTGTTTTTGCATGGGATCCTCGTAGTTTTGGTACGTTTGTCTTCCACCGTAATTTACAATTGTTTCATCCACATGCATGCGGGTTAGCAAGTTTCGCTTTACTAGTTAACCTTCTTCTTGTGTTTCCAAGGTCGTATGAACATTCCACCACCTATACTTGAAAATTTTTATAACCAAGGGGGAGATGACGATGGTGATGATCACGAGCATGAGGACGAGCAGAACATATATACTCAGTGGCGCCTGGCAACAAATTTTGACGGATCACCTCTTCTTCTTTGTATACAGCGCACTGAGTTTGTTACTACTGAGGGAGCACGTGTTGTCTCCCATGGTTGCACTCCCCGGACCTATTCCAACACTCGTTGCATGGTATTTGGGATGGATACTGGTGTGATAGCGCCAACACCTTCTCCCTTGTACAGAATTGATAGTCTTGGAGAAAACTCGCTCTTCCCTGGACAAAACTATCCGATGATGGTGAAAGGCGATCCAACTGCTGTTGACACAACGTTACTAGTACAATTCATGAGAAGCAACTGTATCTATACCTCAGACATTTGGGTGGTTCGCTACCCTTGTACTGATATAGTAGTTTGCTTCAGCCTGGATGATCAGTCCTGCATTGGTCTCGAGATTGACAGTGGATGGCCCGTCCCAGAGAATCACTTGTGGTTCAAAGCAAGAGTTTCCAACGCTGAGGATTGGTTGAGTTCAAGTTCATTTCATTGCTTGTTATTAGTTGTGTGATGAAAACTTTAGTATTTATAATGTATCCTCGTTGTCGATGTGGGTTGATAACCTATTGTATGTAATAAAATGATATGCCTGTGATAAACTTACTAAATTTATGAATGGCTTTCGAGTCGCTTCTTTGAGTGAGTGGTGCGACGAGGCAAAAAAATATTTTCCGAATACATAATTGTACGTCCATTGCAATAGGTTATCGGATGAGGCCAATCAACAATAGTAGTACACTATTTGTACTAGCTTCACATGCTTCGCGCGTCGGGTGGGTGTTTTTACTGTAGCCATATGTTAATGTGTTCGTTGTACGTAACCAGCACCTCGAATCCTCAATACTACTAGTAGGAGTACTATATAAGTAGTAGGAGTAGTAGGGTGGCATGGGACAGAACATGCATTCATGTCCAGGAGTACGGCACATGCCGCCACCACGACATCCATCTGACACCATATTTCTTGGAGTCCGTGCTAGAGCAATCTCTTCAACTTCGTCGTTTCTCTAACTTCAGCCATCGCGCGGCGGGCGAGGTGGGGTTTTGCCGATAGTCGGTTTCCTCAACTGCGGTCCCACTTGTAAGGCCAACTCCAACGCACGACCCCAAATGGACCACCGTTTTGCATGAACTCCAACGATTATTTTGACTAGAAAAGCAAGACAAAAGAAAACAAGAACCACAAGCATACATTTTAGAAGATATCCAACTTCCATAACTGCTCCTGTAAGTTGGATTAGTGCCGTCTCGATGCATTCATTGTTGATCTGCGGAGGCTCGATCTTGCGTTGTCGTGGTTCTAAGTCTGACAGTAGAATAGGGGGTAGGTAAGGAGAGGCGAGGTCCTAGCTATGGAGTAGTTGTGAAGACAAGCGATGTACGAGTTCAGGCCCTTCTCGGAAGAAGTAACAGCCCTACGTCTCGGAGCCCTGAGGCGGTCGAGTGGATTATGAATATGGGTATTACAAGAGTGCGAACCCCTCTATCTGTGGAGGGGGGTGGCTTATATAGAGTGCGCCAGGACCCCAGCCAGCCCACATAATGGAGAGGTTAAAGTACATTAAGCCTGGGGCGTTACTGGTAACGCCCCTCATAAGTGCCTTGATTATCATTAAGTCTATTCAATAGCAAGCCGTTGCGCTACGGAGTGCCTTCTGACCTTCTGGTGGTCGAGTGAGTCTTCATGGTCGAGTGAGTCTTCCATGGTCGAGTCCTTCCAGTCCAGTCCAGTGGGTTCCTCTCTGGTCGACTGGAAGATGATGTCTTCTAAGAGTGTCCTAGGGTAGGACGTTTAGGTCAGGCCTATGACCCTACCCTAGGTACATGAATCCATCATTAGCCCCCGAATGGATTGAGGCTTGAGTGAAGGGGGAGTTGACATTGTTTCCGATTGTCTTTTGCATACTGGTTGAATATTGTCTTGGATCAAGATCTTCTCGGTTGACGACAAGCGACTTTTCTTCAGTCGACTCGATCCATTCTTGTTCTTTAGTCGAGTGACCTTCTTTTACTTTGCCATTCCCGAGCGACGGATCGCAGGAAATCTCACGCTTGACAGACCGATCTGTCGCTCACGGATCTCGCGGGATACGAAATTTGGGGAAGCGCGCGAAGCAGAACGGACTGCGGCGCTCGGATGGGACATAACAGGGACGCCTCGATCTCCGCACCGCTTTTTCCGCCACGTATCGCGCAGTGCAACTGTTTCGGGATATGATTAGATTGTTCGGGTCCACCTGTCATCCACTCGGAAGGGATGCTATAAATGCGACTCGCGGGGGCTTCTGCACAGTACCCCGTTCTTCCTCCTCTGCTCTCTTCATCTTCGCCCTCTACAACCGCTGCCGCTCCTGCTACTTCCTCTCCTGCGCATTCCGCCGGCAGCCATGGGCAAAGAGAAGACGGCGGTGCTTGGAGCGTCTGAAAGAAGGCGTCGGGCGGCGGAGAAGGCGTCGGCCGAGAAGGCGAAGGGAGATCTACCAGCCAAGGCGGTTCCTCGTCGAGATCTGTGTGCGAAGGGCTGGGTCGAGGAGATTGGATCGATCGACCATCAAGGAGAAGGATCTCCTCGATATGGCCGACGACGGTTGATCCCCACGGCGCCCAGCGAGGCTTCCTCGCCAAGAGTGGCAGCCTCGGTAGGAAGAGGGTGAGTGTGTGCTCTGCCACCCATGTCGACCGAGGATTTTCGCGCCGCGAGTGTTTTCTTTTGGGGTTTTCTGAATTTCTTCGAGCCCAGCTCCACCATTTTACTCCAAACTCCATCACAGCGTATCTTGCTACGTTTGTGTCTATGTCGAAAACTTCCTGGGCTGTCGACCGCCTTGGGGTTTGTTCAAGTATATCTTCACATGTCGCTCTCGGTATGAAGAAGGCAAGCTCCCGTGACGAGAAGACCCAAGTAGTTCAGATGTGTGGTGGCTTAGGGGTCAGTTGAGGAACAAAAGCACCTTCCCAGCTATGTCTTTTCCCGAGTCGGTCGGGGGCTGGCAATCGACCTGGTTCTCTGCCGGAATGAGACGACGCCGACACGATCGACCGGTCTTCCCGCATTCACCATGAGTCGAGTGAATGCACCCTCCTCCCCTGAAGGTGGTTCGGAGAGAGAGCTGAGGTGAAGATGTTGATGGATCGCGTGGTGCAGCTGGTTGGGATGGCGTGGTCGGCATGGACCTCTGGAGGTTTTTCTTCGGGCTAATCCAGCCTCTTGATTCGAGCCACCGTGCATGTGGCTGTCTCAAGGCACCAAGACGAGACTCGCGTCCACCGGAGGCAATCGACGATGCCATAGTGGAAAGATGGATGGCTGCGATCACCAGGAACAAGGACAACCCTCGCGGATCCCAGAGGATTTCCCCACTTGATCACAACAGCATTCCAGAAAAGGTACATTTGCTCTGTTTTCCATTGTACATCCGTCGAGTGTGTTTACGTGACTTGGTCGATCGAACTCGCTTGATATTTCCAGGCCCTTACCGAGCTATACTCAATGCCCAATGGCGCTCAGACTCCGACTGAGGAGGGGGAAGCCAGCGGGGGCGAGAGCCAGGAAGAGTGGGATTCAGACGCTGCAGAAGATGACGACGACGACGATGATGATGACGAGGATGATGATGACGAGGATGAAGAGGAGGAGGTTGCACCACCGCGCTCGGAAAGGCGGTCAAAACTTGTGCACGACCCTTCGACTGAACGCGGTAAGGGAGTTGCGACCGCCTCGCAGTCGACCAAACGCCCTCGGACCGCTTCTCCGGTGCCGACTGAGAAAGCGCCGAAGCAGTCGAAGGTAGCTCCGTCGAGGACAACCAAGCCTCTGCCAAAAATGAAGGTGTCCATCCCCACCATCTCAGGGTAAACATATTGCTTAAGTCTTCCTGTTCTATATAAGTTCTATCTCTGGTTGATACTTGAATCGGTCGACTGATTCTTTGGAACTTCAGCGCTGCGACTTCCGAAACCTCAGGCAAGGCCGAGGACCATGAGATGGAGGACGCCGCGACCTCAAATCCTGGTACTGTGTCCTTAATTCTGTTCTTAGTCGACTGACTCATAGTTTCTGACTTTGACTCTTTTCTGAAGCTCCAATCAATGACATTATCACTCTTCCGGCAGCGATGATGAGGATGAGGAGCCATTGAAGACTAGGAGGAGCAGGAAGGCATCTCTCGCAAAGTAGCCCAAGATGTGGCGCCGAGACCGTTGTGACGGAAGGAGAGGTCGGCACTCGACATACCGTGTCCTTCGCGGTGCCGCTGACGAGTGCTCGACCCACTTCATCGAGTGCCGGGCAGCCTTCGATGTTCGCCACGCACCACGTCCCAGAGGACCAGGCCAATGCTGCTAAGGAGGCGATCCGTCAGCGAGGGATCATGATGGAGCGGTGAAGATCGTTCGGGATGCGAGTCAAGCACCTTCGACGCCACTCGCCCTTGAGCAATGTTGGTCGATCGACCACCGCTGCTCTGTTAGGATATGCTATCAAAACTTTTCTTTCTCGGAATTCATAGCAGTCACCCACCGGGTGTGTTGGTAAAAACTCCGTATTAGCGGGGCATCGCTGAGTGCACCCGCTGGTGTAGTCCCCAAGGCTAAGGTCGATTGCTGGCGATCGGTCTTAAACTTCATAAGTAAATATTGATCATCACTCGAATGAAGCGAATGGGTTTACGAGACCCGGTGGGGCACGCTGAGTGCACCCACAGGTGTAATCCCCGAGATCGTGGTCGATCACTTGGCGATTGATTACAGTCTGAAGAAGTTTTGGTCGATGGTCGACTCTTTTTTTTTGGTCGGTCGATCGGTCGACTGTGTGAATAAGACCAATGGGGCACGCTGAGTGCACCCACCGGTGTAGTCCCGAGACTACGATCGAATGCTTGCATTCGATCGTAGTCTTAAAACGCATCATTTTTCTTTATTCACTCGAAGTGGATCATCTTTGACATTTTGTCGATTGACTCTTCATAGAAATCCTGCGATCTTGCGGCGCTATCTTGAATCGGAGCGAAGCATATTCAGCTCGAGTTGGACTTGAAGCTAGTGCAGAGAACCTCACGAAGGCAAAGGAGGAGACCAAAGGTATGTTTGGTGAGACTTGACGACTCTTTTCTCCTCTCATTTGCTTCAAACCTGACTTTGCTGTAATTCTGAGCAAGGTGAAGGAGGCCCAGAGGAAGAAGGAGCTTGAACTGTGCGAGAAGATCAAGCTCGTGATGAAAAGCTACCTTCACCACCAAGCTCGAACAGACAACACCAATCAAGGCTGCTCTGGCCATTGCCACCAAGGATGTTGATCGACTGAAAGCTGACAAGACTACTCTGACTGAGAGGATCAACCAGTTGACCGGGAAAAAGAATGACCTGGAAGGCTTCTTGGGTGGTCTTGCTAAAAAATTGTTCCTTATGCTCGAAGGTAATCTTCTTCACTCGACCAATTCTTCCAACTGTTATGTTCCCATTCGACTATTTTCCTGATTCGGGGTTTTGTCTTTGCAGAGTTCTGCCGCAACTTTGAAGAAGAAACCAGCCAGCTGGAGACGAACCTTGACCCTGTCAATTCTCCGGTGAATGATGAAACTGCCATGAACATCTTCCGACCGAGTCCCGTGTTCTTGCCGTCGTGGATTATCTCGCAAGGCGAAGGTTGCTCGTCCGCATCGACTCGACGCTCGGCTGTGGAGACACTCCAAAATGACCTCGAGTCGTTGATGGCTCGACTAAACGCCGTCCCCGACCGAGTGCAAGAGTGGAAGAAGTCTTCGCTCGGTGTGGCAGACGCGATATGCAATTCCGGCGCGAGTCCATTGCAAGGATGCCCGAGAAGATAAGTGGCGGCTCTCCGAGTGGCCAACACCAAGAAACACGACTTCGGTCCTTCATGGAGACTTTCATCGCTGCTGCTACACGGATTGCAGATGGGATTGACCTTGACGAGTTCGTTGCTCCATCCAGCCCTCCACATGAGGGTAAAAACTTTCCTTGACTTTAAATTTGCCTCGGTATGCCGAGTGGAGTTGTAACCGATAAAACCTTAATGTGCTTAGTGCCCGAGCACTCTCGGTTCTTTTAGGTATCGACCTAAATTTGGATTGGATGTTTGGA
The DNA here is from genome assembly GCA_021437245.1 of Aegilops speltoides. NCBI lineage: Eukaryota > Viridiplantae > Streptophyta > Magnoliopsida > Poales > Poaceae > Aegilops > Aegilops speltoides. Next base: position 322,156,865 of record CM038145.1, read on the forward strand.
TATGATTGCTCTTGGCTTGAATTGCTCTTTGCAGTTAACAGCGAGATGCCATTGCCGTCGACTTATTCCTTAGGCGAGCACGGGGCTGCAGCTAAGCCCCGAGTGAGAGGTTTGCTCTTCACTCGGTAGGATTTCTTATACCTTAGGCGAGCACTGGGCTGCAGCTAAGCCCCAGTGAGAGGTTTGCTCTTCACTCGGTAGGATTTCTTATACCTTAGGCGAGCACTGGCTGCAGCTAAGCCCCAGTGGAGGTTTGCTCTTCACTCGGTAGGATTTCTTATACCTTAGGCGAGCACCGGGCTGCAGCTAAGCCCCAGTGAGAGGTTTGCTCTTCACTCGGTGGGATTTTTATACCTTAGGCGAGCACTGGCTGCAGCTAAGCCCCAGTGAGAGGTTTGCTCTTCACTCGGTAGGATTATTTATACCTTAGGCGAGCACTGGGCTGCAGCTAAGCCCCGAGTGAGAGGTTTGCTCTCCACTCGGTGGGATTTCTTATACCTTAGGCGAGCACTGGCTGCAGCTAAGCCCCGAGTGAGAGGTTTGCTCTTCACTCGGTAGGATTTCCGTTGTATTTGTGTCGAAGCTCGGAGGAGAGGGTAGCATCGACCAAGACCTCGTCTTCCTTGAACGCACATCATACTTATGGTGTAGCTCGGAGGAGAGGGTCGCAATCGACCTGCACCTCGTCCTCCTTATGGGTACATATTGCACTTATGGTGTAGCTCGGAGGAGAGAGGTCGATCGACCTGCACCTCGTCCTCCTTGTGGGTACACATTATACTTAGGCGAGTCCTTGGACTGCAGCTAAGCCTCAAGTGGAAGTCCGGCTTACCACTCAGAGGATTTTTAATAACTTAGGCGCAGCACTGGGCTGCAGCTAAGCCCCGAGTGGAAGTCCTGCTTGCCACTCGGTAGGATTTCTTATATCTTAGGCGTAGTCTTCGATCAGTAGCTAAGCCCCGAGTGGAAGTCGGCTTGCCACTCGGTGGGATTTCTTGGTTACTTAGGCGAAACGGATTCGCGCTTAAGCCTCCGAGTGGAAGTCCGGCTTACCACTCGGTAGGATTTGTACAAACTTAGGCGAAACAGATTCGCGACTAAGCCACCCGCTGGGGGGAAATTTTACTGGACAAAAATAAAAAGTGACAAAAATTATGAAGGAACTATGACACTATTATTTCGAAGCCCATGAACTACAGAAGTATTTTATTACAACTCTTCCGAGTGAAAAACTTTAAGTATAAAACGGGCGGAGCAGATCCGCGTTCCAAGCTCGGGGCTCTTCGATATTATGTTCGACGTTATAGAGACGATATGCCCCATTGCGGAGAACCTTTGTAACGATGAAGGGCCCTTCCCAGGAGGGGGCCAGCTTATGTTGTTTCTGCTGATCCACTCGAAGGACCAGATCCCCTTCCTGGAAAGCTCAACCTCTCACATTTCTGGCATAAAGGCGACGCAAGTCTTGCTGGTAGATGGTCGAGCGGATCAGAGCCATCTCCCTTTCCTCTTCTAGGAGGTCGACTGCATCTTGACGCGCTTGCTCAGCTTCTGCTTCATTGTATAGTTCAATTTGAGGAGCATTGTGAAGGAGATCACCGGAAGGACTATACGCTCCATAGACCGGGAAGAAGGGGTTCTTCCGGCCGACCGATTAGGTGTGGTTCGCAAACCCCAAAGCATCAAGGGAGTTCGTCAACCCAAGCTCCAGCCGCATGCTTGAGATCTCGCATCGATCGGGGCTTCGACCCTTGAGGATTAATCCGTTGGCTCGTTACTGCTGTCCATTCGATTGTGGATGGGCGATCAAGCGTAGTCGACTTCGTGTGCCTTAGGCGTTGCGAAATCCTTGAATTCTTCCGAGTCAAAATTCGACCCATTGTCCGTGATAATCTTGTGCGGGACCCCATATCTGAGCGTCGATCCTCGATGAAGGAAGCAGCGATACCGGCGTCAAGTTTTTGATTGGTTTAGCTTCAATCCACTTGGTGAACTTGTCGATTGCTACCGGACATCGTGAAACCGCTCCGACCTGTTCGCAAGGGACCGATCATGTCCAACCCCCATACTGCGAAAGGCCAGACGAGTGGAATGGTCTTCAGGGCTGACGCCGGTTTGTGTGACATATTGGAGTAGAACTGGCATCCTTCGCACTTGTCCACTATTTCTTTCGCCATCTCATTTGCCTTTGGCCAGTAAAATCCGGCTCGGTATGCTTTGGCTACAATGGTCCGAGAGGACGCATGGTGACCATAGGTCCCCGAGTGGATGTCATTGAGTATGACTCGACCTTCTTCTGGCGTTATGCATTTTTGTCCGACTCCCGTCGGGCTTTCTCTCTAGCGCCCATTGATAACGGTAAAGGCTTTGGATCAACGGACGATCTGCCGAGCCTCTTCCTCATCCTCTGGGAGTTCCTTTCTCGTAATATCTGCGATGTATGGAATTGTCCAATCGGGAGTGACCACTAAAACTTCCATGACCAAGTCGACCATCGCCGGACCTCAACCTCAGTCGAGTCCGTGGCACTCTTGGGTTGTGGAGCTTCCTCTATGAAGGGATCTTCTTTGGCTGACAGAGTGTGTATATGCTCCAAAAATACACCACTCGGAATGGCTTCTCTTTTGGAGCCTATCTTTGCGGATCATCTGCTGCTTGATTTTTCAATCGGGGATGTGATGGAGTTCCAACCCTCAAACTTCTTTTTCCAGCTTCCTCCTTTGCATTGCAAGATCCGATCAAATAGTGGGCTTCTCACGTCCCACCTTCATCACTTGATTGACCACTAGATCTGAGTCGCCATAGACCATCGAGCGGACGCCGAGAGTGAGATGGCCATGCGCAATCCATATAGGAGGGCCTCGTACTCTGCCTCATTGTTGGAGGAATCAAAGTGAATCTGGAGCACATAGCTAAGCTTATCTCCTCAGGGAAACCGAACAACTGACACTGTAACCATTCAGCATCTTGGAGCCGTCAAAGAACATGGTCCAATGCTCAAGTGAACTTCGATCGGCTGTTGTTGTTCAATCCACTCGGCGAGAAATCCGCTATAGCACAGGACTTAATGGCTTTCTTTGCCTCGAATTTGATATCAAGGGAAGAAGTTCAATCGCCCATTTAGCCACTCGACCGGTTGCGTCTCGTTATGCAAGATCTCGATAAAGGAGCGTCGTCGGCGATCGTGATAGAATGATCGGAGAAATAATGAGCAACCTTCTTTGTGGTCATGTATATACCATACACAAGCTTCGATAATGAGGATATCTCTGCTTGGATGGAGTCAAGACTTCGGAGAAATAATACACCGGCGCTGAACTTTGAAGGCCTTTCCTTCCTCTTCCGCTCGACCGTAAGCCGTAATCCGACAACTTGTCCGATGGCTGCAATGTAAAGCAACAGAGGCTCTTTGCTGATTGGAGCAGCAAGCACCGGCTGGGTGGAGAGCGAGCTTTTAGCTCGACAAGCGCTGCATCGACTTCCGAGTCCACTCGAACTTGTCGGCCTTCTTCATCGATCGGTAAAGAGGTAATGCCTTTTCACCGAGTCGTGAGATGAATCGACTTAAAGCGCCAAGCATCGATAAGCTTCGGGCGTCGTGCACTCGCGCCGAGGCGTTTCATTAGGAGAATAGTGCCGATCTTTTCGGGTTAGCGTCGATCCTCGTTCGAAGCGAAAACCGAGTAATTTTCCACCAGGAACTCGAATGTGCACTTTGACGGATTGAGCTTGATATTGTACCTTCCGAGGTTGGCAAATGTTTGGCGAGGTCGCAAGCAGGTCGGAACCTTTTAGCGACTTAACGGCGATATCATCCATATCGCTTCCACATTCCGACTTATTTGAGTGAGAAGAGACTTACGAATCATTCGCATAAATGTGGCTCCGGCATTCTTGAGGCGAATGGCATGGTGATATAGCGAAGCACCGAATGGAGTGATGAAAGCTGTTTTATTTCATCGGGTCCATCTGAGGCGGATCTGATGATACCCGGAATATGCATCTAGAAAGACAATCTCTCACATCCAGCGGTCGAGTCAACAATTTGATCTATGCGGGGAGAGGAAATGATCCCGGGCAGGCCCGATTGATGTGCTTAAAATCAATGCACATGCGGAGTGAGTTGTCCTTCTTGGGAACCATGGCGACGTTAGCAAGCCACTCGGGTGATATATCTCTCGGATGAATCCTGCTGCGATGGCGAGCCACGTCTTCACCAATAGCTTTTCTCTTACGGGACGGCGGACCGCCAAGATGCTCTTTGACTGGTTTTGCGGACTTGTCGACTCGTGGCGATGCTCAGCCAGCTTCACAGGAACACGGCATGTCGGTGGCTTCCATGCAAAAATGTCCCATTCTCACGGAGGAACCGGATGGCGCTTCTTCCTATTTGGTCGAGTGTCGTGGAGATGTGGGTCGGGGCTGCATTGGGATCGGTCGGGTGAATATGGACTGGCCGTCTCACCGACGGCATCAAATCAGAACTCTGTGGCTGGCTTCTTGGATCGCAACAAATCACTCGGATCTGCGTTTTGCATGTATTCGTCGAATTCGACCGCTGTCACTTGGGAGTCGGCAATCTTGAGCCCTTACGAAAGCACTCTTACGCCTTCTTCCGATCGCCGGTGACAGTGATAACTCCTTTGGGGCCTGGCATTTTCAATTTGAGGTACACGTAGCATGGTCGAGCCATGAATCGTGCGTAGGCCGGCCTCCCCAAAATGGCGTGGTATGCACTCTGAAAATCCACAACCTCAAAGGTCAACTTTTCCTTGCGAAAGTGCTTGGAATCACCAAAAACCACGTCCAGGGCGATTTGGCCGAGTGAATTGGCCTTCTTCCCTGGTATGACTCCGTGGAAACTCATGTTGTTGGCGCTCAATCGGGACATCGGAATGCCCATCCCTTTCAATGTATCCGCATATAAAAAATTCAGCCCACTGCCACCATCCATTAGCACCTTTGTCAGTCGAGTGCCTTCGACAACTGGATCGACCACCAACGCTTGCCGCCCAGGAGTGGCAATGTGAGTCGGGTGATCAGATTGGTCGAATGTGATGGGTGTCAGGGACCATTTCACATAACTTGGCTTTCTTGGGGCAACCATGTTCACCTCCCGTTGATAACTTTCGATCGACTCTTGCTTTCCACATCTGCGAAGATCATCAGTGGAGTTGACATGCGGATATTCTTCCTCACTTTGTCCTCTTTGTCTCCGGCCTTGTCGGCTCCTTCTCCTTGTCCTTAGACTGTTTTCCTGGCTTCTTTGGATCGAGGAGTCGACCTTTGGCGAGTGGTGTGCTTTGGGTAAATGATGTTGCCCTCTTCATCCTTCTTCGTGTGAATATGGCATGGCATATCCATCACGTCATTGCCTTCTTTATCCTTTACTTTCTTTGGATTCCAGGATCCTTTCGGCTTCCCCTTGAACTTCCCCTGAGTCACGGCCAGGGCCTCTCCAGGAACTGCTGGCTCGGCTTTTCGTTTCTGCTTCCGACTGGAATTTCCCTTCTCCTACTGACTTGGCTTGTATTTGCCGCTTCGGAGTCGGTCTTCTTCCTCGTCGTTGGCGTATTTGCTAGCAATTTCCATCATTCGACTCAGGGTCATGTCCCCGGTTCGACCAAACTTCAGACTCAATTCTCTGTTTTTGACGCCATCTTTGAAGGCGCAAACTGCCTGATGGTCGGACACATTTTCCACAGTATGGTGCAAAGTAATCCACCTTTGAATGTACTCTCGGAGAGTTTCATTGGTCTTACGCACACAAACTTGCAGCTCTGTCAAACCAGCGTCGCTTGCAAGTCCTTCAAAAGTCTGGATTTAACACTCGGGACAAATCTTCCCAAGTGTATATCTTGCTAGGAGGTGGCATTCAGCCATGCTCTGGCAGAACCTTCCAACATGAGGGCAAATGCTTCATGGCCACCTCATCATTCCCACCCGATCTGAACAGCCACTCGGTAATCTTCAAGCCAAGTTTCACGCTTGGATTCCCAAATGAACTTGCGACTCTGTTGCCAACCTTGAAATTGGGGAATTCTGCAGCTCGATAGCCTGCTAAAACATTCGGACCGAGATGTGCACTTTCATTGCTGGTGGGTGCATCTCTCTCAGGTCCACCTCGATGGACTCTGTTCGGTCGACCAAGCCTTGCACGATAATGGATCGCGTCAAAGCCTGGTTCCACAGGGTCATTGGAACTCTTAGCCCCATCTTGGCGGCGTCTGTCATCTTGCCGCCGAGGCGTATGACCCTTCCTCGGAGGAAAGGGGCACTCGGCGCTGTCATCTCGGTCGAATCGGTCTCAGATGCTCTTGCGGTTGTCGCGCCCTTCTCGCCGTGGAAGCGATCTGGGCTGTGGAGCCGATGGACGATATTCGCAGCGATGGATCGACTATGAATTCTGTTCTTGCGATCGCGACACGGCTGAGTTACGGTCTCCTGCTGCTCGGAGTAAATCTACGATCTGCTGCAAGCCTCTCCCGCTTCCGGCGGGGCGGCTGGATAGACTACGCTATCTGAGTTGCGGTTGCTAAATTCTGAATTGGCGTCGCGGTATACGAGTCGGTGGGAAGAGTCGGCCGCCGAGGATTCGTTGCAGCAGCGCTCGTCGAGTGCTCGCTGAAGATTCTCGGTAGCGTTCAGCCACATTGGCCAAACGTGCTTCCTCAAAGCGCGAGCCTCGGGGTTTCTTCGGCGATGGGAGTATCGCGGGGCATCCATGTTCTGCGGCGAAGCTCTTCTCTCTGCGAGAGTCAAGTGTCTCGGGCTGGTACTCTTCGTGCTCTTGCAGGGTCTCCTCCTCCGGCGGCTCCACCGCCGTGGCGGCCGGGAGGACTGCGAGGCCGTCGACCATGAGAATCTCCGCCGTTGGATCACTGCTATCACACTCGGATCACGGTCTCTCTGAGCCGGTCGGCGAGATCGAACAGGCCGTAGGGAATCGTCGGGCTCAATGGCCCGCGACACAGGCGATGGCTGTCTGGCGAGCCACCGCGTGCTTCACCCACGGCTGGAGTCTCGACCGACCAGGCGCTTGCGCTGGTGGGAAGCTGGGTGGGCGACCGATAAAGGAGTCGACCGTCTGGGGTCGGCGGTTGTCGCAGCGAAACGCCCTTGAACACCGCAGCGAAGTCGTCGCCCAGCAGACGGGCGCCTCGATGTCAAGTGGAGCCTCCACGGAGCCACGCAGCGGAGTTGTCGGCGACAAAGGTGAGAGCACCGAGGCGGATCTCGCGCCCTCAGCCAAAACTCCAGCAGTCATCATGATGAAGGTACTGGAATCTGCAACTCCTCCACAAATCGCTAAAACACTAGCCCCACGGTGGGCGCCAAGCTGTCGTGGTTCTAAGTCGGCAGGTAGAATAGGGGTAGGTAAGGAGGCGAGGTCCTAGCTATGGAGTAGTTGTGAAGACAAGCGATGTCGAGTTGAGCCCTTCTCGGAAGAAGTAACAGCCCTCGTCTCGGAGCCACGAGGCGGTCGAGTGGATTATGAATATGGGTATTACAAGAGTGCGAACCCCTCTATCTGTGGAGGGGTGGCTTATATAAGTCTTGGGACCCCAGCCAGCCCACATAATGGAGAGGTTAAAGTACATTAAGCACAGGCGTTCTTGTAGCGCCCTCATAAGTCTCCTTGATTATCATTAAGTCTATTCAATAACAAGCCGTTCTTTCTGGTGTGCCTTGACCTTCGGTGGTGAGTGAGTCTTCATGGTCGAGTGAGTCTTCCACGGTCGAGTCCTTCGATCGGTCAGTGGGTTCCTCTCAGTCATTTGGAAGATGATGTCTTCTAAGAGTGTCCTAGGGTAGGACGTTTAGGTCAGGCCTATGACCCTACCCTAGGTACATGAATCCATCATGCGTGCTTCTTTCTTCTTCGAGTGTAAAGAAGTAGACGTTACTTCCTCGCATCTAATCTCATGTCTAGCCTCTATTCTAGTAGGAGTATCAACAAGTGCACTAGTCTCATCTCTAGCCTCTATGCTAGCTAAAAGTGCTAGAACATCTACTACTAAATTGTGCTTTATCAATATATCGATGTACTCTTCTTCCCAATACCAAAACTTGCATCCATTCTACACAATAAAAAATTTAAGTTACCACAACTAGTCTAATCCGAGAGCACAACCGAAGATTTGGTCAGGTTCTTCCTCCTTTTGCCGACACGTGGGACATCCAGCATACAGGTCGTGTCATGCAAGAAAATAGAGTGGTAGTTGAAGCCATGTGATGTGCATCTTGGGTTAAACTATAAATAGAATCTTACTACTCTTGAGTAACTCCAAAAGCGGCCACCCAAGATCTTTATTGGATTTGTTTTTCATCACTAGCACATCGAGGTGAAAGATGTGCAGGTTCAGTGGGTCCTCTTGCGTTTTCTCTGACATGTGGGACCGCATGTGAGCAAACACACAATGGGCTACGCGCGTGCGCTGCCTGGCTGAGAAGAGAGATAGAGGAGGGCTGAGCACGGACTCCAGGAAATTTGTTCTACGTAACCAGCACCTTGATATTCGCGTGTGGTTGTTTCTAGAATAAAAAAAGGAGGTCCCCTACTTATGTTACTCCCAATATGCCTAGCCTAAGGTTAGTAGGTGACCTTGCGCTTCAAATAAAAAAAGGAGGTCCCCTAATTTGTTCTTCCGAAAGTCGATGGTTCTACAGTACTACTTCTGACAATCTGACACCAAATGAACTGCTGCACGTCCACCGACTGTAAGCAAAAGTTTCTCCTCGTGCTGAGAGCCACCACACACACGTCGGCGAGGGAGAAGGCGTAATCAAGCTTCTCGTCGTTCTGCGAGTTGAGGGACACATCAAAGTTATTTAGTATGTACTCTCTCCAAAAAAGGGCTGACCATGTCATTGCTACCATCCCGTGCTCCGTCGTTGAGTATGTGCACTATTCACGTGCCATCGAGGAGAAAAAATATTGTGTAGGTGCCATCGAAGTGCACGACTCACTTACGCACTGCTTATCTGATTATCTCCATTTTCTTGCATGACACGTGCACCTTGATGCTAGATGTCTCACGTGTTGGGAAAAGGATGAACAAAGCTCACGTAAAAGAAAAGAGTTGAAGAGCATAGATTCCCGACGACCGAGAAGGAGCAAGGAACCTCGGGGTGGAGCGTCTGCAAGGAACCTTGCACGTTTTCCCCTGTTTTCTGCCACCTGCCCACCTATAAACAAGAAAAAGAACATGAACTCTTCGCTAACCACTAGAAACGGTACATCAGGATGCTAAGTTGAAGATGTTTTATACTCCCTCCGTTCCCAAATATAAGACTTTTTAGAGATTTCAATAAGGGACTACATACGAAACAAAATGAGTGAATCTACACTCTAAAATATGTCTACATACATCCGTATGTTGTAGTCTATTTGAAATGGCTAGAAAGACTTATATTTTGGAAACGAGAGTATAATTATATTGATAACCATACAAGCCATATGCAGGGGCGCATGCAGCGACGCATGTACACAAGCCAACGCACTAACTCCATCCGATCCAACTCATGCACATACACACACAGCATGGAGCACACAACACACATACACAACACATGCATGCACACACGCTCGGCCGCAGAATGCACGTGAATAACACATGCATGCGCACACACTCGGCTGCATAAAGGCGTGCGCCATCTGCAGCGACGTCCGGTTCATCGTTCTACGACGAAACTTGCACACAACGGTGCCTACGGATCTCTTGCAGCACCTCTTTGTTATCATTTCTCAACGACTAGTCGGAGACGAAGACGACCGCAGCCTCGGCCTTAGAGCTAGCACCGATGGAAAAACATGCACGCTGCACGCACACGAGCACGTACGGAGTGCCCATGACATGGTGCGTCCCCAGTCGCCTCTACTCCTTCTACGCACATTGTCTATCAAGGCGGCTGCATGCTAATGATTATGTGGGTGAGATCTTCTAGGACTCAGATGATGACGAGTAAAATTATGAGACACAAGGTGACGTACACTGTCAAGGTCCACGGTCAAGGGGGTTCTAGTAAGTGCTTAGACTAGCCACAGTGGGAGTAACTTCAACAGTAACATCGAGTCCAACTCAGCAAATTTCCTTATGTGGTAGTGAGTTAATGAGGAGAGATGTAGTTAATCTAACTTAGCTAGTTACTGTAACATCACATGTCCCAATGCAATATGAGTCTATAACCTAATAAATGAAGCTTTGCATGTTACCACACTTATGTTCCTACCCACTATGAAGGTAGTAAAATAGTCTAGGGATATGTGTATGTTACTCACCATTGTGGCTAGTCTTAGATGTGCTTAGATGAGGTGCTAAGTGCATTAAATGGCTTAGTAACTCAAGTCTTCAATGCATAGGTGCTTAGTTTATTGGTGCCACATTATATTTTATGCCTACGTGGTAGGCTTAGCAGCTATACATGGTGGAGCACTGGGAGAGGCCAAGGTTGGTCATAGTGGGGAGTACCTTATACTGTAACATATTACTATGTTACTCTAAACATATCTATAAACTGGAAAGGAGGGAGTAGTAACATAGACTAGTGTCATATGCAGAGTATGGGAGCACATGATATTTCCCCGTCCGGACCGATCCCAAGTTGGCTTCTCACCTTCCAGGCCCAACAAAAACCCCTCCCCCTCCCGCGCGCGCTTCCCACTCGGCGCTAGCTGAGCCAGCCACTCCACATTGAAGGCAAGTCAGGGCGACACGACCTCTCACTGCTTCCGCCATTGAAGCGGCATGCTGACCGAGGGCACCGCCCGCTGCACGCCCGACATTTCAGACTACACAGTGGAGAGTAACTTTAGAGCAAGTACTACAATTATATGACATAAGCAAGCTATAAGGATTTAAATATAGTATTTGTGCTTAGTTGAAGGAGCGAGAATAGGAGAGAGAGGAGAAGCGGATTGTAAACGTGTAGCCGGTTGTACACCAACATACTTTGTGAGACAAAAGGTGGGGCCATTATTAATGATATAGTATTTATACTAAAGGGACTAATGGACGCCTTAATTACTCTATTTTTTAGAAAAACCTTGGTGGGGCTATTATTGACTTGAACATGGGGTTTGGGGGCCAAAGGCCTACTATTATACTCGCACGACCGACCTGACATGCTCTACCCTAGCCGACGCTGTATCATATGGTTTCGCACCATTCCAGATCTTAGCGCCGCCACGCAATTCTTCTCTAGCCCTCCTTCCGACGTGCACCGCGAGAAGGGACAGCAGTCCTCCGAACCCCGCCTTTCGTGATCATGTACGGGAGAGGGGCGATTAGGTTTTTGGGGAGCACACTCCTGTGACTGCTGCCAGCGACGGCTTCCTCAACGACAACCTTCTTCCCCGTCCTCGGTAACCTCTTCATCAACGACATGAGTGACAACATCAACCACATTGGTTCTGCTCCCACTATACAATATGTGATTCTGTCCTCCTGGTTTAGTCCGCATCACTACTTTGATGTTTGCAATTGTCGTCATGATCTACTGCTGATTTGGATTAAATCTCATAGTAAATTGCTCATATATTCAACAATCCAATCCAAAAACCTGATTCTAGGCAATTTACTCCAAGTGGTTTTGCTGCTCTTTTGAAGCCGCCTACTTTTAAGGGGGTGCAATATAAAAGGTGGCGCACAAGAGCAGTATATTGGTTTCAGATCATGTACTGCTATGACGCCACTAAGGGTAAGCCTGAGGGCGATCTTAATCCTACACAGCAAGAAGCTTTACAGAACATGGATACCCTCCTCAAAGCCGCCCTGCTGAGTGTTCTTGACGACTCCATTGTGGTTTCATATATTTCGTTTGACAGCGGCAAAGACATGTGGGCTGCGCTCGAGGCCACATTTGGGCCCTCGGGCGCTGGCAACAAGTTGTACATCATGGAGCAATTCTGTGACTACAAGATGACTGATGAGCGCTCTGTTGTTCACCAGAGTCATGAGATACAGTCACTTTCTAAGGAACTTGAGTACTTTAAGTGTGTGTTGCCGGACAAATTTGTTGCTGGGACCATCATTGCCAAGCTTCCATCTTCGTGGAACGATTTTGCTACTTCTCTGAAAAACAAGAGACATGAATTTTTTGTTTTGGATCTCATTAGCACTCTTGATTTTGAGGAGAAGGCGAGAGCAAAAGACACATGTGCTCGGGGCGCTGAGGGAGCTTCTAGTGCCCACATGGTACACGAGAAGAACTTCCAGCCCAACCAGCCCTAAAACAACAAGAACAAGTCTCAGGGGAAAGCCAAGTTTGATGCAAAGAACAAGCTGTCACATTCTACCAACTTCAAGAAGAATTCTCATAACGGGAAGGGATACAAACCTCAATTTTGGTAGCACCGCACAAAATTTATAGGGCTGCATCTACCTGCTGTCATCTAACTTCATGGTGCTCCAGGTATTCCTACATTCATAACTAGGTACAATGACCACCGCAAGATGAAATTAGCTTATTCGTACGTTGATTTGCTGAATGCAGTGCGGAACGATCCTGTCATGTGTGGAGGAGCAAACAAGCAGTTCAACCGATTTTCCTTATTTCCACACCTTCTCACATCTTTGTACTGGTTGTAGTATGGTGAATCATTGAGATGCATAGACATGCTGAACTTTTGTTCTTCTGAATGTTAGTATGCATACCGTATCTTCTGAAGCTTAGTTTAATGTGAGTGGCTGCATCCAGTACCGCATCCTCTAATTTGGTGGATGCACACGGAGAAAATAAATCTCCTTAATTTACTCCATAACCACCCTATTAAATAGGCGTAGTAACAAACCAGGCGCATGCAGTCGCGGACGGGCACATGCATCCTGCATGCACGGCCAGTCAGCCAAGTCCATCGCCCGGCTCAATCAACAACATAAAAAAGAAGAGAGCGGTTCTTGGGAAAAAGCGAGTAGTTAGTGCAGCGGACCTTATAAACACGAACAGCTCGCTCTCCCACTTCCGTCTCCCCCCTCCCCCCAATTCCCCCCGCTCCCCAATCTTCCTCACTCGTCCAGAAAACCCCCGCTCACCTTTTTCCTCACTCTTACAGAAAATGCCTGCTCCTCTTCTTCCACTCCTAAAAAAATCCACAGCCCTCCTTCTTCCCCACTCGCACTGCCACTAGGCTCGTCTCTGGTTACTCTGCTCAAACCCATGAGCTCGGCGCGAAGCCCACAAGGAAAATGGAGTCGGCTGGCTTCATGTCGTGGGAAATGAACACCTATGGGGCAGGGCCCCTTTTCGGTCCGGCAAGGGAGGCGGGCGCCTGAAAAGCGGATCGGCCGAGCCGCAGATTTTACCCAGCAGGAGCTCTCAGGAGAGATAAAACTCCTACTGCTGCTTTGTGGTGGTATTATGTTCTTGCTCAAAGGTGTGAGTGTTCTGTGTTTTCGAAGGAGTCGAACCCCCTCTACGTCGCGCATGGGCCTCCTTTTATAGGCTAAAGGGGTCACCGACAGGTGGCAATGCAGAGAGGGGTACAAATGTAAAAAGAGGGGTTGGTATAACTACTATCTACAGTGTCCCCTACCTAACTCTGACGGCAGGGGACAAGGGAATTTAATGCCCGTCTGGTCGCCCAAACAATGCAGAGATGCGACCGTTAGGGGCGCCACCGCCTGCCACGATGGCCTTCTAGTCATCTACACTTGCCACCTTGCACCGCTTGCTCTTGACCGCCCGCCACGTCGCGCCAGAGCGATCTTGGGGCGACACGTCGTCGGATCTTATTGGGCGTGGCGCAGAGTGAGTAACCGCGCATGCGACAGCGCCTTGCATTGATCGTTGTCTTCCGCACTGAGAGCTTGCGCTCGTCGGGCCTTCCGGGGCGAGCGGCAGCGTCGCGGCTAAGTTCTTATGATGCCTTGGTTGGCCTTCGGCAAGCTCCTCTTGCGGGGCCTTATCCTTCGGCGAGCTACTCTTGCGGGGCCTCGTCTTCTTAGTTAAAACACTTTGTTCTTGAATGGCATCAATAGGGTCTCACGGAGGATCTTGGCGGGCCTTGAAACAAGCCTTGCCGCTGGGTCTCTTGTTGCCCGTGCACAAGTTGGTACTAAGGTACCCCTACTTTAGTACACGGCAGAGAGGCGGCTCTGGGCCATACGGTGCGAGGCGCTGTTGGGCGAGGCCCAAAAGCAGAACGCGAGCACGTCGGCTGGAGTCCATACCAACTCTACTCCGTATCCACGCGCCCTCCGTAGCGGCCACGCGTCAAGCAGCGCGTCGTGGGAGAGATCATGGGCAATTATTTAATCAAGAAAGGCGTAATGTTCGCCGCTCCTCTTTATAAGCAGGGGAAACAGGGGCCGTTCCCCCACCTTCGCCACTTGTAGTTCCTTCCTCAGAAAACTCCGCCGCTCCCCTCCGCTTCCCAAGCCGAAAGAGAACAGCGCTCCGGCCTCGCCGCCGCCGTCGCCGCCAACGCCCCTGCTCTCCCCCACCGCCTCCGCCATGGCTCCGAAGACCGGGAAGAGCGTGAAGTCGGCCGAGGCGCTGCGGCTGGAGGCTCTGCGCAAGGAGCGAGCACTTTCCCCCCCCGAGCTCACCCCGAAGACGCTGCGGGAGGAGTTCTATCTCTTAGAGTCGGCGGAGGCGCGCATCGCGCATGGCGAGTACTCTCCGCTGAAGCTTCTACTTCGAAAAAGTGTCCCAGAGGATACTATTTCTTCCATCTGTTCTTCTATTGCGGGCTTTGCCCACCTTTTTCCGATTTCTTATGCGACATCATGAATACCTACGGGTTTCATCTTCTTGACTTCACTAGCGCCATTACGACAATGGCGGTTTTCGCGCACCTCTGCGAGAACTTCGTTGGAATCCACCCAAATGTCGCCCTCTTTCGCCACTACTTCATGCCCCGGCTCGAGAAGGGAGAGCCCTTAGCCGGCGGGATCGCCTGGATCTCGGGGGTCGGCATGAAGGGCGAGCTCTGCAGCAAGTGGGATGAGTGGAGGGCAGAGTGGTGTTGTATTGTTGACGCGGATCCGCAGCCATTCACCAACCTGCGTCAAGCCCGAGTAGTGCGCGGCGGCGACTGGAGCGCCCTGGCGGCGGACGACGCCAGATTGAAGATCGCCACCACGCGGATTCTGCGACTCAGGCTTGCCGGGCTTACTGTAGGGGCTGTTGGCGCGGACTTTCTTCGCCACCGCATCGCCCCTCTGCAGGAGAGGAGGAGGCCCGCCTGGCTGTTCGGGGGCCCGGCGGATATCATGAGGCTGCGTCCAGGCCTCAACTTTAACTTCACAGTCCTGGAGCTGGATGGAATCTTTGAAGAGTTGTTCAAAGCAGCGCCAACCATCGGAGTGGTTCGAGGTTGCGGCGGGCGTCGTGCCATTGTGCAATAACTCGGCTTGATCGCATCCGGCATCAATGATGCCGGTCACGACTTCGCATGGGATTATCCCCGTGGCGAGAGCCCTGCCGGCGACATCGTCGAACTTCTTCGACGGCTTGGTGGAGATAGCGATGCGTGCCGACGGCGAGAGCTCCTCACCGCGACACCACCGGCGGCGAAATGCGGTTATCGCCATACCAGGGCGAAGCGGCGGCGGCCGCCGCGTGGCGGTTGGGTTCACGTTGGAGGAAGCAGAGGCGGCGAGGCGGCAAGCCTTGCCGACCGGGAGGACCTTGGCGGGAAGTCGGTGAGGTGAGGGCCGAAGCGAGGCAAGCGAAACTGCCGGGCGCAAGTGGCCAGCCGTCTTCAAGCAGCTTGCCTTGACAGGGCCCTCGGTGCAGCCCCAGCTCAACCAAGAAAGCGTCCATAAGACTTGAGACACAGCAGGCGGCGGCGGGCAGGCCAACAGCCACAGCGCCTGGCGGAGGCCTCTACATTGTCGGTGTACTAAAGTAGAGTACCTTAGTACCCCGAACTCGTCTGCAGGCGTCGCGGCGACCCAGCGGCAAGGCTTGTTGGCGCCCGCCAAGACCCTCCGTCTTTTCCTACTACTGCCATTCAAGAACAAAGTATCAAGCGAGAAGACAAAGGCCCGGCAAGAGGAGCTTGCGGGAAGGCCAACAAAGGCGCTTCGAGAGGACTTGCTGCGATGCCTTGGCGTCCGGCAAGGCCCGGCGACGACAAGCTGCCGGCCGACAAAGAAGAAGGGCATGACAAGACACTGCAGCGGCAAGGCTGCCACCAAACTCCAGCGCATCCAGCGACGTGTCACCCAGGGGCCATCCCAAGGGCGCGTGGCGAGGCCTTGCACAGACCATCTTGAACAAGGTGTAAGCGGAGTGACAGAGACACCATCGTGGCAACGGTGGCTCACCTATGATCGTTCTTTGCCTTTGTTAGGGCGACCCGGACGGTCATTAAATGCCCTTGTCCCTGCCGTCGAGTTAGGTAGGGGACACTGTTCAGTCACTATTGTACCAACCTGCGTTTTTACCTTTCTACCCCTCTTCCCTCGCTGCCACTGTTGGTGCCCCCTTGAGACTATAAAAGGGAGGGCCATGCTGCGTGGGAGGGTTGATCCATCGACACCGCAACACCACCATACGCTCGCACTCTCGAGCAAGATCAAATCTAAACACAAAGCAGCAGTGGGAGTTTTATCTCTCAGGAGAGCTCGGCTGGGTAAAATCGCCCGTCTCCCCAGCGCCCGACCTCGATCTGCTCTGCGCCGCCCTCCGCTCCTTGCGGACTAGAAGGGCCCCCCCCATAGGTGCTCGTGGCCACCCGAGATCGCCCGACATCTTTAGCGCGCCCGAGTAGGGGTCGCGTCGAGTCGTGAGCATCGATCCGGTCTCATGGCGCTTCATCAACATGCCACGAAGAAGAAGCCTTGGTGGCCGCCTATCTACATCGATTCTACCACCACCGCCCGAACAGCGGGCGGTGGAGTGGACGCCGGGCGAAGGAGGCGGGGCGGCGGTGGGACTCACGTCGTCACGGGTCCAAAAACAAGGCCCGCAAGTGTCGGCGACCGTGTAGACACCACACCCTTCCTAGGAGGTGCGGGAGTCGACAACGCCCGGTGCTCCTAGCACCGTGCTTCAGCGTTGGAGCAAGGCCAAGCTGGTGGAGTGGCGAGGCGTTGAAACCAGCATGCGCCCGACATCTTTGGTGCGAGTGAGTCTTGATCACCCGGACGAGCGTTGCTCCTTCAATCGATTAAGTCGAGCACATCCGTTCCTCGCGCCGCTCGTCGCGCCGCCACCAAGACAGCGAGAGGAAGCGCTGGCGAGCCCACTGCTTCTAGATTACCCTCGGCGCCACACAAGATTGTGGCGGAGGATGACCATTCTGACCTCATCGGCCGCCAGCAGCGACAAGCCCGACAACGAGCAGCGTCGAAGCCCGGCGGCGCCCGAGCTAAGCCGGCGCCCGACAAGACCGCTGGGGTGCCACCTCCGTGCACTCCCAGCCCGAGGCTCCAAGATCGCCCGGCTCGCCGGAACCAACCCAGCCCGACTCCACGCGTCGTCGAACCCAGCGAACCGCCCGCGATCAGCGCCCACGTTCTCCAAACGGCAGCGAAAGATGCTCGCTTTTCGCATCGGCGCAGAAGCGAATCGCGGCGTCAATCGACCAGCGGCTGGAGTCCATTGTCGATATGCATCGCCCGAAGAACGAGCGACTTGCCACTCTGCAGCAGGTTGCCCTGCGTTCACTCGAAACTGCGGCAAGTCCGGTGGCCCAAAACCAAGAACTTCAAGCGGGCGTGCCGAGAATGCGATGGCAGGATACATCCGTCGGAGTTCCTTAGAATCTACACCATCGCGGTGCAGGCTGCGGGAGGCGACGAAAAATCCTCGCCAACTACTTCCCGTTGGTGCTCAAGCCTTGTCGGATCTTAGCTCATGCACTTGCGGACGGCTCCATCTCTTCATGGGTGGACTGTGTCATCGGTTTATCGGCGCCTTCACGGTGACCACAAACCCATGGCGAGAGATCGATCTGCATCTGCTCGTCCGAAGGAGAGCCCTAGCGCCAAGTACATCTGAAGATTCAGCAGTGCGGCGCAACATCGAGCGTCCACCTGCGCGATTATTAGCGCGTTCCATCGAGCGTGCATAACCGAGAGATGAGGAGGATATGGCGATGTGCAAGATCGAAGATGTCGATGAGCTCTATGCTCTGGCCGACAAGTGTGCAGGCTGAGGAGGAGGAAAATCTCCGGAGAGATTGCGAGGCGAAGGATCGGCGGTGAGGATGCCGCCCGGCAAGAAGAAGCCGGGCGGAACAACGGGAAGAAAGGCTAAGGATATGCTAGCTGTTGAGCATTCCGAAGCGGCGGCTCGGCGGGGCCAAAGCCGATGACTCCGGCGAGGCTGTGGTAGCCGCCGATAAGAAGGATGGCTCCGGCAAGTGGTATTGCAAGATCCATCGCACCAAGGGCCATGATCTCCAAACCGCAAGAAAGTCGGCGGATGGGCGAACTACGGAAAGTCGAGTATGGCGCGCGATAGGAGAAAACCCGAGGAGGTGGCGGAGGATCCGGCAAGAAGATTCCCCGGGGAGGTGCACCATGAGCAAGGCCAAGCGCGGCAAGGAGACGAGCCTCCCGTGGCGCGACAAGGGCGAAGATCAAGATGAGGATGATGAAATGGAGGAAGATGAGGCTGAAGATCAAGAGTTTGAGAAAGCTGACAGAGGTGTTGTGCATTGATGGCGGCGCCTCTCTGCACCTCGCACCGCCAACTCAAGCGATGGGTGCGAGAAGTGAGCATAGCCGAGCCGTCCGGTCGAGTCGCGCGAGCCTCTGAAGTGGTCCAGCCGCCCATCGTCTTTGATGTTGAGATCACCCGATCGCATCACTGCGGTCGGTGCCTGCCTAATGTTGGTCTCACCAACAATCCATAACCTCAAGGTCACGAAGATGTTGGTTGTGGCGGGGCGGCCTGAACCTGATTTCCTCCGCGATGCTCGAAAGCTCGGATCCCGCAATGAGCTCGAAGAAACGCTGGTACCTTTCAAGGATAAATCCGAGGAAGGAGCAAGGTGAAGGGAAGATCACATTGCCCGATGGCGTTTGGCAGCAAGCTGAACTTCAGGCGAGAGGTCACGTTTGATGTTGCTGATATCCCATTGCCCTACAATGGGATACTCGGCCGACCAGCGCTGCCAAGTTCATGGCAGCCTCTCCTCGCCTACAATGTGCTCAAGATGCCTAGTCCGATAAGTGTCATTTCTGTCCAAGGTGACAAGAAGGATGCACTTATTTGCAAACAAGATCTCCGGGAAGCGGCGGCGGCGGCGGGCGCAAACCACTTGCCGTTGAAGCTCCCGGGGAAGAAAAGCCAAGTCCAGCAAGAGTAGCTCTAATGCCCACTCCGGCAGCGCACATCTCCGGTGCTTTTGCTGCCGTCGAGGGCGCACCATCGAGCTCAACGGCAAGTGCAAGAAGGCAAAGACAGCTTCACGAGACCAAGAAAGTGGCACGCCAGGAGGGCGGCACGGTGGTACCTTCACCGCCGGTGCCACGCTTGATCCTAAATAGGAAGCGGCGCTCGTTGCTTTCTGCGGGCGAATGTCGATGTGTTTGCATGGCAACCATCGACATCCCGGTGTTCGAGGAAGTAATTGAGCACCACCTTGCCGTCTGCCCTCCGCGGACCCGTCAAGCAAAAAGTCGAAAAAGCAAGCGGTAGGCGTCAGAGTTCATAGCGAGAGGGATCGAGGAAGTTGGAAGCGGCAGGCCTGGTCGAGGTACTCCATCCGGCGTGGCTAGCCAATCTAGTAGTCGTCGCAAAGCCAAGCGGAAGTGGAGGCTTTGCATCGACTTCGCGATGTTAATAAAGCTGTCCCAAGGATCCATTCCTTGCGGCGCATTGACCAGTTTGTAGACTCCACGGCGGGGATGTGATCTGCTTTCTTTCCTTGATGCTTACTCGAGGATATCATCGAATCTTCATGGCGAGAAGAGGATGAGGTGAAAACCACATTCATTACCCCATGTGGCGCGTCTTTGTTTAAATACGGATGCCTTTCGGGTTAAGAATGCTGGTTCGACGATTCGCAAGTAGTCAGCCATGCTTTTGAGCCCGCAGTTGCCTGAAATGTAGAAGCTTACATGGATGACATAGTGGTCGAAGCAAAGACAAAGAGACTACGATCCGGATTTGGATGAGACTTTTGCAAATCTGCGCAAGGTCAATCTCAAGTTGAACCCGAGAAGTGTGTTGGAGTTCCTTAGGCAAGCTTCTCGGGTTCTTTGTGTCTCGAGAGGAATTGAAGCCAATCCCGACAAGATCAAGGCCATTGAGCAAATTGAAGCACCTAAGCGCGTCGGGGATGTCGCAGCTTGCGGCTGCGTTCTTGCTCTCGATAGATTCATTTCCATGTCTGCTGAGCGTGCCTTGCCATTTTCAAAATCTTGAAAAAGGCGGGTCCCTGAAATGGACTCGGAAGCGGAGGCTGCGCTGCGAGACTTGAAGAAGTATTTGTCCTCCACTCCAACACTTTCGTCGCACCTAAGCCACAAGAGAAGTTCTTTGCTATACTGGCGGCAACCAATCAAGTGATTCTTGCTGCATTAGTGGCGGAAAGGGAGGCGGAACAATGAGCCAAGAGCAGCAGCAACCGAGTCCAGCGACAAGCAGAGGGCTTCTCCGACAAGCTCTGGCCCGGCAAGCCCCGATCCGACGAGTCCTGGCTCCGCCGAGGATGGGCCTGTGCAGTTGCCGGAAGAAAAATAGAAGAAGAAGGTGCAGCGCCCAGTTTACTTTGTCAGATCCCTTTTGCAGGCGGCTAGATCAAGGTACTCTGGTGTGCAGAAGCTGCTCTTCGGCCTACTCATGGCCTCAAGGAAGCTGCACCATTACTTCCAAGCACATGAGATCACGGTTGTTACTCGCTTTCCGTTGAAAAGGATACTGCAGAATCCGAAGCAACGAGCAGGATTGTCGAGTGAGCCTTTGGAATTGTCGAGCTTTGGCCTCAAGTTTGAAAGTACTTCAACTATTGAGTCGGGCTTTGGCAGAATTTATAGCAGAATGGGCGCCAACACGGATGAAGAAACTCGAGAGAGCATCCCGTCAAGGAAGTTAGCAAAGAATGGATCATGTACTTTGATGGTGCCTTTTATTTTGCAAAGCGCGGTCTTGAGCGTACTACTCGTTGCCCCACCGGAGAGCACCTCAAATCGTGGTGCAAATGCACTTTCTAAGGAACAAACAACAAATAATACTTCGGAGTATGAAGGCTTGCTTGCCGGGCTCAGGATAGCAACAGAGCTTGGGATTAAGAAACTTATTGTCAGGGGTGACTCACAGCTTGTCGTCCGCCAAGTCAACAAAGATTACCAAAGTCCGTTGATGGAGGCATACATTGATGAAGTGAGAAAGCTAGAGGAGCATTTTGACGGCCTACAAATGGAACATGTTCCAAGAGTGTAGAATGACATCACAGATGGCCTGTCAAAATGTGCCGCACTTAAATTGCGTGTGGAACCAGGGATTTTTGTGCTCAAGCTAACTCAGCCATCCGTCACACCATCAACTGGACAGAACAAGAAGAGGAAGTTGCCTGCCGGCGACCACTTTCCGGCAGAGCTCCCCGGAGCCGCCGCCAAGAAGGTTCCCAGGATCAACGTAGAAAACGCTGAGGAGCAGTCCGCTCCGACAAGCCTTGGAGCTTGTTTAGTCAAGCGGAGACCTCCCGACAAAGCTGTGTCCCGACACGCTTGCGGGGAACATCTCGCTCGGCGGGATCCCGATCCTTGCCGTAGAAAGCAGATGTTCCGCAGCCGCATTCGCCTTTAGTCCTGTTGACGAGCCACAAGCTCCAGCACAGGCACAGCCAATAGTCCATTTCCTCGAGACGGGAGAGCTTCGGGAAGAAGCGGGAAGAAGCGGAAAGAGTAGCGACAATCAAGTATGTACCAGGTTTGTCGATGACATCTTTGTGCTGAAGAAGATTCAACAGTGAAATTGAAGTGCATTTCCGGGAAGATGGACAAGAGCTGTTGGTAGAGATACATGGAGGCATATGTGGCCACCACATTGGCGCAAAGCACTTGCAGGCAAGGCTTTCGGCAAAGGCTTCTTCGGCCGACAGCCCTCGGGGATGCAAGCGCACAAGTAACCAAGTGTGAGCGTGCGAGTTCCATTCCAAGCAGATTCATCAACCAGCTCAAGCTCTCCAAACAATCCCTTTATCCTGGCCATTTTTGATGCAGGGGCTCGACATCCTCGGCCCCTTCCCCGAGCTGTCGGGGCTTTGAGTACTTATGCGTTGCAATCGACAAGTTCACAAAGTGGCTGAAGTGGAACCGGTGAGGAAGGTGACAACCTGATCGGCCATCAAGTTCTTGGTCGATTGTTTGCCGTTTGGGATCCCCAATAGGATCATCATGACAATGGCACACAATTTACAAGCCACACCTTCATGCAATCGTCCAAGATCTTGGCACCAAGATCTGCTTCGCTCTGTTGCTCACCCGAGAGAGCGGTCAAGCGAGAGGCGGCACCGAGGTGCTCGCGGGCTCAAGACCCAGAACTTTCGACAGGCTGCACAAGTCTGAAAAAAATTGGATCGGCGATTGCGGTGGTTCTTTGGTCGATCAAGGCGGCGCCAAATCGAGCCACTAGCGGACACCTTTTCTCTTGTCTATGGAGCGAGGCGGTTCTCCCCACGGAACTCGTGTACAGATCGCCACGAGTGCTCGCTTATGATGAGTTTGAGCAAACAGCTCGCCAAGATGCCGCTGCTCCTCGAGGAGGATCGTCTTGAGCTCTTTGTGCGAGCTGCTTCTACCAAAGAAGCTTTGCGCCGCTATCATAACCGCAAGGTTAACGCCGAAGCTTGAGGAAGGCGACCTTGTTCTTCGTAGCGTTCAATCCGCCAAGAATTCAAGCAAGTTGGCCTTGAAGTGGGAGGGCCCTTATCGGGTGAAAGCGAGTCACTAGGTCGTATTGTCCCTTGAGACGAAGATGGCACTCGGTGAGCAATTCTGGAACATAGAACATCTTATGAAGTTTTACCCATAAAGCGCGGTTGCGGACCGTTCCGCAACCACCTTTAATACAAGCCTTGCCGCTGTCGCATGTAACACTTTGTACAAAGCCGGGCGCAGCTCCCGTGCGTAAATAAAGTTTATGTTCCCTGCACATCTTGTCAAATTCAGTGCATCTCTATTTTTCTTGCATATATATCTGACACCTTGTGTAGCACTTACCCCCGGTAAGCAATAAAGAACCTTAGGGTCCCATATCATTATTTTCTCTTCTTTCTTCTCAAGGAGAAGATTCCTCCGCCCACAAGATCACTCGGGGGGGGGGGGAGAGGAGAGGAGATAAAAGTCTGGACCGGGCGTCGTTCAAAGGAATCTGGCCTTGCCGGGACGAAGAAGACAGAAAAGCTAAGTAGCCAAAGTTTGAGCCTAGTCAATTTTAAATTTTTCAATTTATATTCCTTGAACGTTCGAACCTTGTATGGAAAACCTATGCGCGGAGGAATCGACTCGCGGCTAAGTTCTTTTATGCGTTGTTTTCGAGCCAGCTCAACAATACAAGTGAGCATAACTAGTCCCGAAAAGATTTCTTGCGGAGGCACACCGCGAAGAAGCTGTCGACATTCCGCACTCGGCAAGAGTGCTTGCGCCCGACAAGGTCCCTCAAAGCGTGGGGCAAAAGCATACAAGGGATGCAACGAGTAAAGGAAATAACATAGCAAGCGTTACCTGAATAAAGTTATGTTACAAGAATGACTTATTGTGGCCTGACTAAATTGTTCTCGTAACCAAAGCGGCGGCAAAGAAAAAGGGGAAGAAGGCGGCCTAATCCGGCGCGCCGCCGTCGACCCTCGACCTCGTTCACCTTGTCCACGATGGGTGCGATGATGGCCCTGAGCTCCTCAAGATCGGCGCCCTCCAGCAGCTACTTGGTGACACGGGAGAGGTCGATGCCAGTTGCGGAAGAGGACCTTCACCAACACCTTCTCCAAGACCCGGCACAGATCGCGCGACTCTCGTCCGACCAGCTGCCGGGATCCTTTCCCGGAGCTGCGGAGAGCCGTCACCACGTCCTTGAAGAAAAGCGTGAGCTTGGCTGGCTGGAGATTCTCCTCGATAGAGTACCCGAAGCCCGTCAAGTTCAGCTCCGCCAACTCCTCGTCAATGAGCGCAGCGATGTTGACAAGGCCCTCCGTCCAGAGCTCCACCGTGGTCTTGAAGGTGTTCTGAGTCTCGGCGGCCCTCGACAGCAGCTCCTCGTTGCCCTTGAGGTCTTTCCTCAGGATATCTTCTCGCTTTTTGGCGGCGTCCAGCGCCTCCGTCAATGTGGCCAATTTCAGCTCTAGATCAGCGCTCGAGTCCTTGGCGGCGTTCAGCTCCTTGATCTTCTCGGAGAGCTGAACTTGCAGATCGCCGTGGGCGCATGCATCCTTCTCGCGATCGCGCTGGAGTGCGGCAAGCTCTTCGTTCTTCCTTGTCGCGTCCGCCTCCAGCTGCGTCACCTTCTCCTCTAGCTCCTTCCTGGCGGCTTCTGCAGCCGCAACGGCATCCTTCGCCTCCTTGAGTGCCCCGCCAAGTGATTGTTCCCGGACAGCGAGCTCCTCGTCATGGCTGTCCAAGTACGCCTTCCTCTGTATCAGCTCACCATCCCGCTTGGACAGCTCCTCGGCGGCGAGCCTCTGCTGCTCCTCGGCTTCAGCCTTCTCTAGGATGAACGCCTTCTTCGCCTCATCGAGCTGCGCCCTCTCCTCAGCAATGGACCGAAGGGCCTCCTGGTTACGGCTCTTGAGCTCTTGCATGTTTCTCTATATCAACTCCCGCTGCTTGCGACAAGCGCTTCCGGGACTCAAGCTTCGCTTGCGGGCGCGATGGAGTGACACCAGTTTTGAGCAGCTGCTCCTCCTCGAACTTCGCCGCTGCTGCTTTGCTTTGCTGTCGACCACTGCCAGCCCAGCAGAGGCAAGTACTTCCCCGTCAAACTCGTCTCCTTCAACCGGCGCCCTGGAGCTCGATGCCCAGGGGAGCTTAATGTATACGCCCTCGCCGGCTTTCAAGTAAGCGCCGGGCTGGGGCTCCTCGGAACCCAGCGCTATGTCAGCGGCGGAGGGGTCGGTGGTCGGTGCAGCACCTCGCGCTCCTGCGTCCTCCGGGTCGTCGGTCTGGTCGCGGACCTCGCCAGCCCTCGTGCAGTGCGGCCTTGGCGGCTTCTTCGCCGGCGGGCTCCTCCGCGCCGACCTCTTCCTCATCAGGTTGCCGCGCCCGCCCTCCTCGCCGGTGGCCTCAGCTTTCATCGGGTCCCCAAGGGGAGGATCTGAAGACGGGTAGAGGAAGGGAAAGTCAAGCAAATACCCAAAAGAAAGAAAAGGGAGATCAGCAGAACCCAAGGGAGAGTCCCCGGCGAGGAGGGTCACTGTCTTTGGGCTCTGTGATCGTGGGCTCCCCACCGGGGCTCACTGTTCCACCCCTTGCGGAGATCCCTTCCTTGCGGAGAGGGCTCCCATATCGGGGAATCGACCCTTGGTGGCGTAGTCGAAGCCGACGACACCTCCTGGTCGGCCTCCGACTGGTCCTGGTGGGCATGTTCTGCTCCTGGATACAAAAGAGTCAACAATCAAGATGTTGGCATAAGAAGAAGCAACCATGCGTGCCCCACGGCGAAGTGAATCAAGGCACTTCTGTTGGGGGCTGTCTGGGAGCTGCTGCGAGGAAGGACGGGTCCGTCAAAGTGGTCTCGGATGTATCTTCTGCCGCCACAGCAGGATCGTCCTCGATGTTAACCACGGGGACCTTGGCCCTCTTCGCCGCTCTCTCCGCCAAAGTCCTGAGACGGAACAGGGGTTAGGAGAGAAATAGATTAGATTCAAGACAAACAACAACAAGGATCAAAAGAAAGACGAGTACAGTATGAAGAAAGCCTTACTCCTCCTCCTCCTCTTCATCATTGTCGGAGCTCAGCGCGGAGAGGTCGAACTCCGGGATCCTCTCAGCGCGATGTGGCGGAGGAGTAGGCTCCCTCCGGCGCTTGCCGTGGGCTGCGGCAGGATCAGGCGTGGCGGCCCAGGAAGACCCCGCCTCAGTTGTCGGCGCGGCCTGGGACCCTCCCGCGGCAACGGTACTTGCCGCGGTGGAACGTGTCCCACGGCGCCGCGGCTGCTGGACGGCCTGCTCCTCTGCCAGCTCTCTGACTCGACGGAGGCGCCTTCTCAGTCGGAATTGGGGCTGCGCTGTGGGCTCCGCCTCGATGGGCTCGCCCGTTCCGGCCTCGACCTCCCCTTCGCCATCGCCTTCTCCGGCAAGTTCTTCCCGGGCGGCAAGGCTTGCCGCCGCAGCTGCATCCGCCTCCGCCAAAGTGAAGCCGAACTCGCTCGCTGCGGCGGCTGCCGCCGCCTCTTCGGCCCTGCTAGCGATATACACCAGCTCATCGGCAGTGGTGGCGTGGGTGAGGAGCTTCTGCTCGTCGGAATTGACTGCCACCTCCGACAAGTCATCGAAGAATTGCTGCACGACCTCGGCAGCAGGTTCTATCCAGTTTGGACTTATCCCATGCGAGTCGCACTCTGGCATCATTATTGCAGATGCGATCGCTACCGGAGTTATTGCACAAGGGGCGGCGCCCTGCATGGCTGGAACCACTACGGATGATTGGCGTCATGCTTGAACATCTCCCTCAAAGATCGCGCCAAGCTCCATGACCGTGAAGTTGAAGTTGAGGCTGGGCGCAGCCTAATGAAATCCGCCGGGCAGCTAAACAGCCAGCGAGCCTCCCCTCGCTGCGGAGAAGCGTCTGACGAAGGAAATCCGCACCAACTGCCCTGTTGTGAGTACGGCATGCTGGCCGGAGGATTCGAGTGGTAGCGATCGTCGACTTGGCATCATCGGCGACGAGCACTCCGATCGTTACCACGCACCACCAGGTCTTGCGCGGCTTGGTGAGCAGCGGCGGATTGGCATCACAGATCCAGCACCACTCCGCCCTCCACTCGTCCCACTTGCTGCGGGCTCGCCCGTCAAGTACACCTCCTTCATGCCCAACCGGAGGTCCAGGCAATTCCGCCAGCCGGTGGCTCCCTTTCGCCCGAGCGGGGAAATAATGACGGAAAAGAGCCACATTGGGAGGATACCGGCGAAGTTCTCGCAGAGGTGTCGAAACCGCCATTGTCGAGCGGCGTTGGGGGTGAAATCAAGCGAGATGAAACTTCGTAGGTGTTCATGATGTCGCAAAAGAAATCGAAAAAAATTGGGCGAGCCCGCAATAGAAGAACACAGGAAGAAGTAGTACCCTTTGGGGCACTTCTTGATTTGGAAAACCTCCGAAAAGCACCGGCGTCTTGCGGATGCGCTGCGTTCCGTCTACTAGAAGAGGTAGAACTCCGCCATAGCGCCTCCGGAGTGAGATCGGGGAAAGCACTGCTTCTTCGCGAGCGCCTCGAGCTCCAGCGCCTCGGCCGACTTCGCGGCCTTCGCAGCCTTCGCAGCCTTCATCGCCTTCCCGGCCTTCGGAGCCATGGCGGAGGCAGTGGGGGGAGGCGAAAGCGACGGCAGCGACGGCGACGACGGGCGGCGGAGCGTTGTTTTCTTCTCGATTCAGGAGACGGAGGAGAGCGGCGGAGCTTTCGGAGGAAGGAACTGCACGTGGCGAAAGTGGGGGAACGGCCACGTTTCCTCTGCTTATAAACGGGGATCTGAGCGTTACGCATTTCACAGAGTTAAGTATTGACCACGTTCTCTCCCACGCGCCGCAATCGGCGCGTGCCGTTCGCGAGAGGGCGGTGGACGCGGTCTACGATTTTGTGTGGACCCGGCGCGCGTGCCGTGCAGCTTTGTTTTGGGCTGGCCCAACAACGCTCGGCACCGTGTATGGCCCAGCCCGGGGCTCTGTCCGTGTACTAAAGTAGGGGTACCTTAGTACCCTGAACTGCGTCTGCAGGCGATCGCGGCGCCCCGCGGCAAGGCTTGCCGGGCGCCCGCCAAGACCCTCCGTCTTTTCCTACTACTGCCATTCAAGAACAAAGTATCAACTGAGAAGACAAAGGCCCCGGCAAGAGGAGCTTGCCGGGAAGGCCAACCAAGGCGCTTCGGAGGACTTCTTTGTGGCGCCCAGCGTCCGGCAAGGCCGGCTGACGACAAGCTTGCCGGCATGACAAGAGGAAGGGCCGCGGCAAGACACTTGCCGCGGCAAGGCTGCCACCCAAACTCCAGCGCATCCAGCGACGTGTCACCCCAGGGGCACGTGGCGAGACGCAGCACAGCCATGCGGAGCGAGGTGGCAAGCGGAGCTGACAGAGACGCCATCGTGGCAACCGGTGGCTCACCTAACGGTCGTTTCTTTGCCTTTGTTAGGCGTCCGGACGGGCATTAAATGCCCTTGTCCCTGCCGTCGAGTTAGGTAGGGGACACTTTGTCATCCTTTGTTGTACCAACCTGCGTTTTTACCTTTCTACCCCCTCTTCCTACGCTGCCACCTGTTGGTGCCCCCTTCAGACTATAAAAGGGAGGGCCATGCGCACGTAGGAGGGGTTCGGTCCATTCGACACACGCAACACCACAATACGCTCGCACTATCGAGCAAGATCAAATACAAACACAAAGCAGCAGTAGGAGTTTTATCTCTCCGGAGAGCTCCGAAGCTGGGTAAAAATCGCCCGTCTCCCTCGCGCGCCCGACCTCGATCTGCTCTGCGCACGCCCTCCGCTCCCTTGCCGGACTAGAAGGGGCCCCCTGCCCCATAGGTGCTCGTGGCCACCCAGAGATCGCCCCGACAACCGCGACAAGCACCGTTGCCGCGGGAGCGCCTCATGCCGCGCCGGCAACCGGAGCGGGATCTTCTCGAGCCGCTACTCTTGATCCTGCCGCAGCTCCCGCCAAGCGTCCAAGGGAGCCTACTCCTCCGCCTCATCGCGCTAAGAGGGTGCCGGACTTCGATCTCTCCGCGCTGAGCTCCGACGAGGAGGAAGAAGAAGAGGAGGAGTAAGACTTTCTTCCTGTTGTACTTATATTTCTTCGATTTTCGCTGTTTGAAAGGATCGAGATGGACCTAGAGGGGGTGAATAGGTACAATTACAAATTTTAATTATTACTAAGCAATTTTAGGCAATAGGCGGAATATGAAAGTGAGCCTAACAATTGCTAGTAAGTCTAAAGTACTAGGCAGTTGACACAAGCATATAAGAGAGCAAGCACAATAAGATGTAAGTAAGAGCAATCACAACAAGTAACCACAAGTATAGAGTTAGGGTTAGGAATAACCGCAACTCAGGAGGCGAGGATGTATGCGATGTTCACTTCCTTGGAGGAAGCTAGTCACCGTTAGAGGCGGATGTTACCACGAAGGCACACCTCGCCATGAAGGCTCACCCTATTCTCCCTTTGAGACAACACCATGAAGGCGTTTCTCAACCACTAGTGGTAGACCTTGGGGTGGTCTCCAAACCCTCACAAACTTTCAGGGGTAATCACAATCGTTGATTCCTCACCGAATGACTCCTACCGCCTAGGAGTCTCCAACCTCAAGAGTAACAAGATCCGAGGGAAAGACTCAAGACTTGCTCAAACTTGATTTGCTTTGGTCACAAGAAGGGAGGAAGGAGATCTTTCTTTGATTGGAACAACTCTTGAAACTCTCAAGAATCAAACCGGGATCAGGATTTAGTGTGTGAGCAAGAGAGGAAAGCCTTGGTGTTCTTGAGGCGTGTTTGTGTGTGATGTTCAACATTATCCGAAGGGTAAGGTGCTATATATACCGATGTCTAGAATAGAGCCGTTTGGACATAAGTTGACCACCGGATGATCTGGGACACCATCCGGATGATCCGGACCTTTGTCCGGATGATCTGCGAAAGGCGGATGCAGGTGGTTTCAGCCTAGTTGCGAGCAGCCGGATAATCCGGAGGCAAGCCGGATGATCGGACAAGCCCGGATGATCCGGATGGCTGGCGGACGATCCGGCTACAATCAAATAACCACATGAATAATGGGCACGGGTATCCGGACGATCCGGAGGAGGATCCGGACGATCAGGAATAGCCGGATGATCCGGAGGAGCGTCCGGATGATCCGACTTCACCATCCGTTACGTAAAGAAGGGCACCAATTATCCGGATGATCCGGTGCGGTCCGGCTGATCCGGGTAAAGCCGGATGATCTGGGTGTCCATCCGGATGATCCGGCTAGGAGATGGTGGAATGTTTTGGCTAAGTGATATTGCTAGGGTTTTAGTCTATTGTGTGGTAGAGTTGTTTAAGAGACAAAATGTGAGCAAGTCTTGACCCTACACTTGGATCCCTCTTAATAGTGTAGGGTTCCTATTACTCAAGAAATACAAAAGAGCACAATACTTCATCTTGGTTTGCTCCTTTCCTCATTGATAATTAGCTTGAGTAAAATCTCATATGATGTGATCATGATGCTCACTAAAGAAACCCGGAGGAGGACAGACGGCTGTGTATATACTTAGCAAACAAGGTTAGTCCCTATATGTAAGTTTGTCATCAATATCAAAAATACTTTTTAAGAGCAAGATTGCACTTTCAATCTCCCCTTTTTGGTAGTTGATGACAAACTACATATAGCATTTATAGTGAAAATGTGATCTGAATAATTCTAGGAGAGTAGGCGGTATGTGTTTTAGGAAGAGCTCCCCTTAATTTATGCATATGAATGTGTTTTAAGAGAAGCTCTCCCTTAATGTATGCATGGAATAAAATGATACACATACAAAGTCATGCACATATGAAGTGGATGCCCACATTCGGAGTATAGTACAGGCATACATCGTTAAAATCATCATGAGCAATGAATAAAAACAGCATAATTAAGCACTTGACATAGACTCATAACTCATGACCGCACTTGCATAGTGACATAGACCCATAACTCATGACCAAAGTACCATAGTACCATTACAATAATAATAATGAGTTCACTAAAGCTCTAAGCATAAGCATACCAGACACACACTGAAACTCCTAAGAATTACATCTCCCCCTTGACAACAAGTACCAAAAAAGGGAAAGACGGCCGAGAAAATAGGAGAATCACACATCATCCTCATCCTCAGCATCATCATCATCATCACCATCACTCAGATCAGCGGTACAAGGAAGAACTCGGGAACTCGGTGGCGAAGGAAAATTAACCTCCGGAAGAGGAAGTCGGCGAGGAATAGGCTCATCGGGCTCAACAGGACTGCCGGACGCGCCGAAGACGAGCCCTAAGAGCATTTGCCTCGGAGATCTGGCGAACCTCCTCGGTAGCAATGTGAGTAGCGATGTAGCGGCGGTGTCAAAGATGGCTTTATGGGATTTCCCAATAAAGCGAGCAAAGCGGTCAAGCGGCAGCGAAAGGTTTGGTGTGGCGAGAAGAGCTCTCACCATCTGACGGAGCGAGAGCCTTGCCCTAGAAGTGTCATCACGCGGAGTCCACATGGAGTGAATGTTGTTCTTGTTGATAGGGCAAGTGAAGGCGAGAATCAATGGCGGTCTGAATGAAAGGAGCATGTGGAAGAGTCACGAACCTTGAGACAACTAGCCATGCGAATCTCATGCCAAAGAAAATCTGCCATGTCAATGGGGCGAGTGGGATTTTTCCGTGAATAGTACATCAAATCAATGCTATAAGCTCGTACCATCCCGATCCCCTTTCTTGGGAGCAATGGAGTTGAGGATGCCTTGAAAAAGCCACCGGTATTTGAGGCGGAATATCTTGATGTCATTAAGCTCCTTGCTTTGCTGCCTTGTGGATAGCTGAGTAGGAGGGATGGTGAGACAAGCTGCAAGCAGCGATAGGCATAGCCTCAAACTTGGGATTCACTGCATGGTATCGAAAAAGACCTGCCTCAGATCCAGGCATGCCCAAGGCTGCAGCAAACTCCTCAAAAGAGACAGTGAACTGAGAATGATGAGTCATCCAAGTGATCGAATGATCCGGATGGAAGAAACATGTGGCATAGAATTGCCGAATGGCAGCCTCATTCAATCACGGTGGAGAGTCATAGCACGACGCAGCCCCATGCCATCAATCTTCTCTAACACACCATCGAACTTGGTTGGATTGTTGCAATGTAATCCAAGTTCACATAATCTTGAGAAGAACCCTAGATGAGCAATGACCGATTGATAGATGTCTGTTGAACCAAAGTCACGAAACCTAGGGTTGGTTGCATTGGCAGGGCAGCAAATTGGTTGACTTCACTCCTTAAAGCTGCATACTCGGAGGAATCCATGGGTGATAGCTGATCGTCTGACGGCCCGATTGGTGGGGTTGGCCATGGACAAAATGAGACCGGTAGGTCTGGGCTGCAAGCTGGAGGAAGAAGCCGCTTTCTTCTTCTTGGCCTTGGTGGTTGAAGCGAACCGCACGAGCTCGTCCTCCTTGGATCGTCCTCATAATCGGGATCGTCTGCCGGCATAGGATGGGCGAGCACGACCTGGTGCTTTCTTGAGTGGACGAGCAGCTTCCTCGAGTCCGTTGATGCTTGGCGTCGTGGTTCTAGGCATACGCATTGGGCGAAAAGAGAGGGAGCTCGATGGTGGTGAGTACGACTTGAAGCTCGGCCCACGAGTGCCACCGACTTGAAGCTCCCACCACGTCCGACCACCATGGTTAAGTTGGGGACGGAGGCTGAGATTTGAAAGAATCCCGTCGGTCCCTGGGGAAAACAGCGGGAGGAGGGAGTAGATCGGGGTGGCGGCGGCCCGTGTTCCCAAGATCCGCCAAGGTGGCCGACTGGACTGGCGGGGTGAGCCTTGTGCGATCGCCGGTGGCGAGATGAGAGGTGAGTCGAGGAGCGAAAAATAGGATAACTCCTGTGCCCCCTCCCCTCGGCCCGATAGGCTATTGGATAAGTCGAAGACCCACCGGACGTCGGAAGGCGCCCGGATGATCCGGCCAAGAGGATGTCGGAAGTGGATCCGGATATCCGGCGAACCTGACGTCCGGACGTCCGGATGTATGTCGGATGATCCGATTACGATGCGATGGGGTGATGATTCGATATGATTACGATGCGATGGGGTGATGATATATATATATATATATATATATATATATATATATATATATATATAAGTAGCCTTATTCACAGCAATATCTCAACCTCATATAAACACCCAAAAGAATAATTAGGCTAAGTCACCATGTATGAGTATATATAACTTTGGAGACCAAAAATTTTAACTTTTGGACCCATGGTTATTACTCCATCATTTTAAAGTACTATGGACACAAAGTAAGTGCCATAGTGACTTTGAGAGTGTTGGTTCTATTTATGCATGATGTAAGGGAGAGAGTACTCATAAATTGAATGTCTCCCCCTACGTATATGCCTACATCAAGACAAGACATTATGAAGATGCATGCATGAGTACGAGATTTCACATAATGTTGTCAAGCTCCAAGATACCAAGTTCACGCCTAAGTCGACAAAACCTTGCTTCATCCAATGGTTTGGTGAAAATATCTGCCAGTTGCAAATCTGTACCAATGTGATCAATGTGAATATCACCCTTCTCAACATGATCTCTCAAGAAGTGATACCTAATATCAATGTGCTTGGTGTGGAGATGATCCTTGGGGTTTTCAGCAATGTTGATGGCACTTTCATTATCGCATAGAAGAGGCACATTTCTATAGGTCATACCATAATCATTCAAAGTTTGCCTCATCCATAATAACTGAGTTGCACAACTTGCGGCAGCAATGTATTCAGCTTCTGCGGTAGAGAGGGCAATACAGTTTTGTTTCTTCGATGACCAACTTACCAAGGAGCGTCCAAGAAACTGACATGCACCGGAAGTGGACTTATGATCCACTTTGTCTCCGGCCCAATCCGCATCCGTGTACCCAGTGAGATCAAACTTAGCATCCTTGGGATACCATAGACCCAACTTTGGGGTGTGAACAAGGTATCTAAGAATATGTTAACCGCCTTATGATGACTTTCCCTAGGGAAGCTTGAAATCTAACACACATGCATACACTAAACATGATGTCTGGTCTAGATGCACAAAGATAAAGCAATGAACCAATCATAGGCGGTATTTAGATGGGTCGAAAGGAATACCATTTGTGTCTTGATGAGAGTTATTTTGGTTGGCATTGGTGTCTTACATGGACTAGCATCGGACATCCCAAACTTCTCTAAGATATCCTTGAGGTATTTTGCTTGAGACAAGAAAATTCCTTCTTGAAATTGTTGAATTTGAAATCAGGAAGAACTTCAAATCCGCATTGAGTGACATTTCAAAATTCTTGGTCATTGAGTCCATAAACTTCTTGCACAAATGAATGTTAGGAGAACCAAAAATGATATCATCTACATAGATTTGGCATAAGATCAAATCACCCTTATCCCTCTTAGTAAAAGAGAGGGATCGATCACCCTCTCACAAAACCATCATCGAGTAAAAACTTCTTAAGATGATCATACCAAGCACGAGGTGCTTGTTTGAGAACCATACAAAGCCTTATGAAGTTTATACACATAGTCTTTGTGATCGGGATCAACGAACCAGTGGTTGTGATACATATACTTCTTCTTGTAGAGGACCGTTAAGAAAAGCACTCTTCACATCCATTTGATGTAATGTAAAACCATTGAAAGCAGCATAAGCAACTAAGATGCGAATGGACTCAAGATGGGCAACGGGGGCAAAGGTCTCACCAAAGTCCAAACCTTCAACTTGTGAGTACCCTTGTGCCACTAACCTTGCCTTGTTTCGGATGATCACACCATTCTCATCTTGCTTGTTCTTGAAAATCCATTTTGTTCCAATGACATTGTGCTCGGTAGGTGGCCTCTTGACTAGTGACCACACTTGGTTGCGTTCAAAGCTGTTCAACTCTTCTTGCATAGCAACTAGCCAATCGTTGTCCATCAATGCATCTTGTACCTTGATGGGCTCAAAACTAGACACAAAAGAAAAGTGAGCACAAAAGTTGGTCAAATGTTTACGAGTGACTCTACCTTCCGATATTCCGGTGAGTATTTTGTCAACATCAACACGACCGGCCACTCGTGGCATGATAGAGGTAAGGGTTTCACGAGGTTCAACTTCAAGTCCATCATCCACATCCTCAACATATGGATCATTAATGTGTGGAGGAAGATCTTCTTGTTCATATTGCATTTGTCGAGGTTCATCATCAATGATTGGATTTTCTTGTTCTTGCTCTTGAGGATTGTCATGAGGAGGAACTTGATCATCTTCTTCAACTTGGGCTAAGGGTATCGGTTGAACAATAGGAGCTTGTGGAGGTATGGATGTTGAAGTAGTTTGATGATGTGTGAGACTTCCATCTTCTTCTTCATCATCATGAGGTTCTTGTTCCATAGGAAGAAGTGCACCAACACCCATGGTCAAAATGTCTTGAGAAGAATCTTCTTCACCTACATCACTTAGATCAACTTGCTCCCCATGGGAGCCATTAAATCATCAAACACCATGTCACAAGTTTCTACAACACATCCATTGGATTTGTTGTAGACTCTATAAGCGTCTTGAGTTTGATCCATAATAACAAATATACCCTCAATTGTTTTGGATTGAAATTTTCCTAACCGTTCTCTTTTGTTGAGGATGAAGCATTTGCACCCAAATACGAAAGTACTTGACATTTGGCTTGTTTCCAGTCGAGAAGCTCATATGGAGTCTTTTCCAATATAGTGCGGAGGAAGAGCGGTTTGATGCATGGCATGCGGTGTTGTGACTTGCCCAAAAACTATGTGGTGACTTGTATTCATCCAACATTGACCTTGCCATCTCCACAAGTGTGCGGTTCTTCCTTTCGGCTACACCGTTCTGCTGAGGAGTGTATGGAGCTGAATATTGATGCTCAATCCCTTCATCACTAAGGAATTCTTCCAAGGTGTAGTTTTTGAACTCAGATCCATTGTCACTTCTTATTGCCAAGATTTCTTTGTCAAACTTGCGTTGTGCTTGCTTGGCAAAGTCAATGAAAGTGATCTTCGTCTCGTCCTTGGACTTGAGGAAAAACACCCATGTATATCTTGAGTAATCATCAACAATGACAAGTCCATACTTTTTCCCACCAAGACTATCCCATGAAGGAGGCCCAAAAAGATCCACATGAAGGAGCTCCAAAGGCCTTGAAGTAGACACAATATTCTTGGGTGGGTGCTTTGATTGATGTTGCTTCCCGGCTATACAAGCACTACACACGATCTTTCTCAAAAGAGACATTTGTTAGTTCAAGGATGTGATTTCCCTTTAAGAGATCTTGAAGATTTCTCATGCCGACATGGGCTGGCCGCGATGCCATAGCCACCCCTTATCGGCCTTGGCCATTAGACAAGTTGCATGGAATGTGCTCTCTTTAGAAATCAACCGTGTAAAGGTTGCCATCCAACTCTCCAACAAAGGCCACTTGAGTATCTCTCTTAAAGACTTTCACATCCGTTAGTCCAAATAGTGTATCATAACCAGCAGATGCCAATTGTGAGCAGAAAGTAAATGATATTTAAGGGATTGGACAAGCATGACATTTGCAAGAGACATGTCATTTGTGATAGCCACCTTCCCCAACCCAAGTACCTATCCTTTTGATCCTCCACCAAACATAATGCTCATAAATGGTTGAATAGCTTCCATGAAATCGTAGAGCAATTTGCTATCTCGATCATATGATTGGTACATCCACTATCAATTACCCATTTTACTCCACGGAGAAGGCAACCTACACACAATTATTACTTGGTTAGAGGCACCCATCTTGCAATGGGACCTCTCAAGTTAGTCACAAGGGTCTTAGGGACCCAAATAGCATAAAACGAAATGCATTTGAGGACCAACAAACTTTGCATAAACTTCTCCATCCTTAGTCTTCTGAAGTACATAGGATGGAGGCATGAACTCTTTGGCTTGTTGGGAGTGGGCATGCCCTTGTGGCCTTCCACTAGCAACCTTACCTTTCTCCTTGTGTCCTTCTCGTACAAAAGTTTCTTTCAAAGGTGGTCCACTTTTGAGAGAATGTCTTCTTCTTGCTTGTGCTTGGGTCAAACCCGAGTCCCTCTTTGGCGAACACTTCATTGTGTTGGCTCAACACCTCATTAAGGTTCTTTTGCCCTTGAGCACATGTCATGAGCCCTTCTCAATTTGAGCCTTGAGAAAGCGATTTTCCTCAAGAATAGATGCTAGATCACTACTAGAGTTAGTAGAACAAGCATCAACATTTATAATGGGAGATGAATAGGCCTTAGCTAGAGTTTCAAGATAAGTAAGTTTGAGCGTCTCAAAACTCTTTGTAAGAAGGGTGAGCTCTTCTTCCTTAGTCTTGAGGACATGGATAGAAGCTCACAATCCTTAGAGAGAGAAGCATGAGACTTCACAAGCTTACTTTTATCATTCATCAACTCTTCACAAGAGCCAATAGCCTTTTTCAAGGAGGCAAGATCTTTAGTATGAACATCAATATTTGTGCCAATTTTTAAGCATAGTTCATCATTTCGTGTTTCCTCATATTGGACTTTCCGCTCAAGGATTTCACATTTTCCTTTTCCTCGGTGGCGAGGTTTGAGTTCCTTAATGGTGATGGTGTGCTTACTCACCATCTCCATAAGCATCTGAAACATAGTGAGCTTCTTTCCTTTGAGGAGCACATGAATTTATTAAGTTTAGCAAGCATAGGATCATTTAGATCATCATCCTCATAACTATCCTCCGCATCAAGATACTCATCACTAGAAATAGGAGGAGTGAGAAGAGGAGGGTTTGCTCGTGGGGTTACCTTGACCTTGTCAGGAGAGTCTTGATCCTCTCCATCTTCTACCACGGCCTTCGCCATGAGGCACTTGTGGGCGTTGCCCTTGTAATCCTTCATGTAGTTGTAGGTGACAACTTCACCACTCTTATTGACTAGCCTCAATGTGTTTTGCGAATCTTGAGCAACTCCGGCAACACCACTAACATCATCCGGATCGGATTCTTCTTGAGCAACCATTGCTTTCCCATCTCTCTTCTTGAGCTTGGAGTTCAAAGGATTTGGCAACTTCTTCTTAGGAAAGGTCTTGGGAAACCTTGGTCTATCTTCTCTCTTCTCATAAGGGCACTCATTTGAGAAGTGGTTGGTTTCCTCACAGTTGTAGCATTTTCTTACTTTCTTCTTTTGGAATCTTCCCTTGAATTTTCCTTGGTAAACTTCTTGACAAAGAGCCATGTCTTCATATGGCGGGCCCTCGTCGGATTCAATCTCATTACCATCTTCATCATCATCATCATCTTCTTCTTCTTCACTTTGCTCATCTTCACATACATGCTTGGCCTTCAATGCAAGATTGACCTTTGATGATGGGGAACCATGCATGGCAAGATGTTTTGTGGCATTAGCCTTTGACTCTTCAAATAGTTGAAAGGTGGATATGATGTCATCTGTAGTCATTTCCTTGAAAGTATGGTGTTGTCTTATGTCCCACACCATTTGATGGTGATATGGAGCAAGAGCATGAAGCAATTTATCCACAAGGAATCTCTTAGTCATGTTGAATCCATCTTGTGTCTTGTCACACTCACATGACTCAATATCGGCGATGGCGTCATGAGGCGCTCATGGAGTTGATTGGGGTTTCACCTTTCTCCATACAAAAGTTTTGCAATTGCCCTTGGCAATTTCATATTGAAACACCGGAGGTAGAGGTGCAGTCTTGGATCGTATGATACTTTCCCATAATTCCTTGGCACTTGTGATGTGTATGAGCGGTCTCCTTTGCTTTTCATCCATGCCTCTCCTTATGCACATGATAGCAGTGTCATTGAGGTTCTTGTCATATATTTATCTTGGTGTGGGGTTCTTTGGATCAACCACATGATAGCCATACTCCAAGATTTCCGACATCTCGTCATTTCCATGTCGAAGATGATCTGCATAATAACTCTCCACAAGGCAAAATCGGAAGTGGCACTTAGTAAAGGAGGTTTGCCTTGAGGGTTATATCTTGGTTTCTCAACTTTGAGGTCTTGCATAAAGCCAAGGAACACTGGCGTGTTCATTGCTAGGAGGTTGTCGACCAAGTGATGGAGTAAACACAGATTGGCCTCAAAGCGGCACCACCGAGAGTGGTGCAAGCCTTTGTGGACAACGTGGCTAATCTCATTGGACCAAGGCCTCAAGAGAAGCATCATGCTCCTCCTTTTGTTTAGCAAGGGCCGTTCTAGATCCTCCGGCGTAAAGGTTCGACTTGAGAGGAAGCCACACCTTTATCCTTAGGATCTACAACAAGGGAGTCCCATCCGGGTTCATCTCGCTCTAGGGCGGTTAAGCCACAAGAATGAAACACGAGGCTCGATACCAATTGAAAGGATCGAGATGGACCTAGAGGGGGTGAATAGGTACAATTACAAATTTTAATTATTACTAAGCAATTTTAGGCAATAGGCGGAATATGAAAGTGAGCCTAACAATTGCTAGTAAGTCTAAAGTACTAGGCAGTTGACACAAGCATATAAGAGAGCAAGCACAATAAGATGTAAGTAAGAGCAATCACAACAAGTAACCACAAGTATAGAGTTAGGGTTAGGAATAACCACAACTCAGGAGAGCGAGGATGTATGCCGATGTTCACTTCCTTGGAGGAAGCTAGTCACCGTTAGAGGCGGATGTTACCACGAAGGCACACCTCGCCACGAAGGCTCACCCTATTCTCCCTTTGAGACAACACCACGAGGCGTTTCTCAACCACTAGTGGTAGACCTTGGGGTGGTCTCCAAACCCTCAAAAACTTTCGGGGGTAATCACAATCGTTGATTCCTCACGAATGACTCCTACCGCCTAGGAGTCTCCAACCTCAAGAGTAACAAGATCCGGGGAAAGACTCAAGACTTTCTCAAACTTCAATTTGCTTTGGTCACAAGAAGGGAAGAAGGAGATCTTTCTTTTGATTGGAACAACTCTTCGAAACTCTCAAGAATCAAACCGGGATCTGGGATTTAGTGTGTGAGCAAGAGAGGGAAAGCCTTGGTGTTCTTGAGGCGTGTTTGTGTGTGATGTTCAACATTATCCCGAAGGGTAAGGTGCTATATATACCGGTGTCGAGAATAGAGCCGTTTGGACATAAGTTGACCACCGGATGATCACAGGACACCATCCGGATGATCCGGACCTTTGTCCGGATGATCTGCGAAGGCCGGATGCGGTGGTTTCAGCCTAGTTGCGAGCAGCCGGATAATCCGGAGGCAAGCCGGATGATCCGGACAAGCCGGATGATCCGGATGGCTGGCCGGACGATCCGGCTACAATCAAATAACCACGTGAAAAATGGGCACGGGTATCCGGACGATCCGGAGGAGGATCCGGACGATCCGAGAATAGCCGGATGATCCGGAGGAACGTCCGGATGATCCGACTTCAGCCATCCGTTCGTAAAGAAGGGCACCAATTATCCGGATGATCCGGTGCGAGTCCGGTGATCCGGGTAAAGCCGGATGATCTGGGTGTCCATCCGGATGATCCGGCTAGGAGATGGTGGAATGTTTTGGCTAAGTGATATTGCTAGGGTTTTTAGTCTATTGTGTGGTAGAGTTGTTTAAGAGACAAAAATGTGAGCAAGTCTTGACCCTACACTTCGGATCCCCTCTTAATAGTGCGGGGTTCCTATTACTCAAGAAATACAAAAAGAGCACAATACTTCATCTTGGTTTGCTCCTTTCCTCATTGATAATTAGCTTGAGTAAAATCTCATATGATGTGATCATGATGCTCACTAAAGAAACCCAGAGGACAGACGGCCTGTGTATATACTTAGCAAACAAGGTTAGTCCCCTATATGTAAGTTTGTCATCAATATCAAAAATACTTTTTAAGAGCAAGATTGCACTTTCAGCGATACTGGTGATGCCGCTGCTACTGAAGAGGAGGCCGGCGCTGATGATCCTGCCGACGGTGAGGCCGCCGAGGCTGATGGCGCTGGAGCTGGCGAGGGATCTGGCGATCGTACTGACGACCCGGGGGCCGCAGGAGCACAGGGCGCTACACCGAACGCCGACCTCTCCGCCGCTGACACAGCGCCAGGCCCCGAAGAGCCCCAGCCCGACGCCTACTTGAAGGCCGGCGATGGTATCTTCATCAGGCTCCCCTGGGCGTCAAGCTCCAGGGCGCGGGTCGAGGGAGAGGCGTTCGACGGAGAAGTGTTCGCCTCCGCTGGGCTGGCGGTGGTTGTGCGCAAACAAACAGCGATGGCGAATCTGAAGGGAGCAACTGCTCCGGAAGTTGGTGTCGCTCTCTGCCCGGCTTAAACCAAACTGAGTCCCGGAAGCTCTTGTCGCACGGGCGGGAGTTAACATAGAGAAGCATGCGGAGGAGCTCCAGAGCCGCAACCAAGAGGCCCTCCAGTCCATCGCGGAGGAGAGGGCACAACTTGTCGAGGCGCGGAAGGCTTTCCTCCTCGAGAAGGCAGAAGCTGAGGAGCAACAAAGGCTTGCCGCTGAAGCGTTGTCCACCCGGGAAGGTGAATTGACACAGCGGAAAGTTAATCTGGACAGCCACGAGGAGGAGCTCGCTGTACGCGAAGAATCACTTGGCGGGGCTCTCAAGGAAGCAAAGGACGCTGCCGCAGCTGCCGAGGCCGCCAAGAAGGAATTAGAGGTGAAGATGACGCAGCTGGAGGCTGATCTGAAAGGGAACGATGAGGAGCTTGCCGCACTCCAGCGCGAACGCGAGAAGGATGCCCTTGCCCATGGCGATCTGAAAGTCCAACTCGCCGACAAGGGCAAGGAACTGAACGCCGCCAAGGACTCAAATGCCGATTTGGAGCTGAAGCTGGCTACACTGACGGAGACGCTGGGCGGCGCCAAGAGGCGAGTGGAGGATTTGAAGAAAGAGATCAAGGCCAACGAGGAGCTGCTAACGAGGGCCGCCGAGACTCAAAACACCTTCAAGGCTACGGTGGAGCTCTGGATGGAGGGCCTTGTCAGCATCGCTGCAGTCATCGACGAAGAGCTGGCGGAACTGGACTTGGCGGGCTTCGGGTACTCCTCCGACGAGAACCTCCAGCCCAGCGCCAAGCTTACTCTTTTCTTCAAGGGTGTGGTGACGGCTCTCCAGCAGCTCCGGGAAAGGATCCCAAAGAAGCTGGTGGACGAGTCGCGCGCAATCTGCGCCAAGGTCTAGGAGAAGGTGTTGGTGAAGATACTCTTCCGCAATCCGGGCCTCGACCTCACCCGCGTCCTCAAGAAGTTGCCGGCGGGTGCTGATCTCGAAGACCTCAAAGCCATTGTTGCACCCATTGTGGACAAGGTGAATGAAGTCAGGAGGATTGACGGCGAGCGCGTGGATTAGGCCACTCTTCTTCTCCTTTCCTTGTCGTTGTTATTTAAGTTATGAGAACAATTTAGTCAGTGCCGCAACAAGTTACTTTTGTAATATAACTTTATTCTGGGCAATGCTTGCTATGTTATCTCCTTTACATGATTCTTTTCTTTGTAAGTTTTTCCCCTACGCTTTTAGGGGACTTGCCGTATGAACACGCTTGCCTTGGCGCTGAGTCTTGAACATCAAGAGCCACATGGCGATGCCGCCCGAGCAAGAAACATTGTCGCAACTAGTTGCAGCACACTTAAGTTGTTGAGCGGACTCGAAACAAAGTAAGGGCGCAACTAGCTACGAGGAGGTTCCTCCGCGCACAGGTTTTCCATACAAAGCACGGTCGTTCAAGGAAGATAACTTAAAATTTTAAGAACTGATCATGCTCAGACTTTGGCTACTTAGCTTTTTCTTTTTGTCGTCTGTGTCCCGGCAAGGCCAAACTTCTTTGAACGACGCCTAGTCCACACCATTATCTTCTTATCTTCTCCTCCTCCCCTGGTGAACTTGTGGGTGAAGGAACCTTCTCTTTGAGAAAAAGAAGAGAAAATAATGATATGGAGCCTTAAGGCTCGTTATTGCTTACCGGGGAAAGTACTGCACAAAGTGTCAGATAAAGCATGCAAAAAGAAAGAATGCATGAAATTTGACAAGATGTGCGAAGCACATGAACTTTATTTATGCACGGGATCTGCGCCCGGCTTTGTACATGAGGTTACATGCAACAGCGGCAAGGCTTGTACAAAAGGTGGTTGCGGAACAGGTTCCGGCATCCGCGCTATATGGGAAAAACTTACGAAGATGCTCTATGTTCGAGAATTGCTCACGGAAAGCCATCTTCGGTCTCAAAGGCGACGGCGCGGGCCTAGTGACTTCGCTTCACCCGATAAGGGCCTTCCCACTTTGGCGTCAACTTGTTGGAATTCTTGGCGGACTGAACGCGCCGAAGAATAAGGCCGCCTTCCTCGAAACTTCTGGCATTAACTTTGCGGCTATGGTAGCGGCGCAAAGCTTGCTGGTATCAAGCAGCTCGTACAGCAGCCTGAAGACGATCTTCCTTGAGGAGCAGCGCGTCATCTTGCCGCAGCTGCTCTTGCTCAAGCTCATCATAAGCGAGCACTCGAGGAGATCCGTATACGAGTTCCGTGGGGAGAACTGCTTCTGCTCCATAGACTAGAGCAAAAGGTGTCTGGCCAGTGGCTCGATTTGGCGTCGTCCTGATCGACCAAAGAACCAACGGCAGCTCCTCGATCCAATTTTTTCCGTACTTGTGCAGCCTGTCGAAAGTTCTGGTCTTGAGTCCGCGCAGCACTTCAGCGTTTGCCCTCTCCGCTTGACCGTTGCTTCTCGGGTGAGCAACAGAAGCAAAGCAGATCTTGGCGCCAAGATCTTGGACGTACTTCATGAAGGTGCGGCTCGTGAATTGTGTGCCATTGTCGGTGATGATCCTGTTAGGGACTCCGAAACGGCAGACAATCGACTTGAAGAACTTGACTGCTGACTGTGCTGTCACCTTCCTCACTGCCTCCACTTCCGGCCACTTCGTGAACTTGTCGATCGCCACGTACAAGTACTCGAAGCCCCCGACAGCTTGGGGAAAGGGGCCGAGAATGTCGAGCCCCCAGACCGAAAATGGCCAGGATAAAGGGATCGTTTGGAGAGCTTGAGCTGGTTGATGTATCTGTTTGGAGTGGAACTGGCACGCTTCACACTTGGTTACTTGTGCAGTTACATCCTGGAGGGCTGTCGGCCAAAAGAAACCTTGCCGGAAGGCTTTGCCGGCAAGTGCTCTTGCGCCAATGTGGTGACCACGTATGCCTCCATGTATCTCCGCCAAGAGCTCCTGTCCTTCTTCCCGGGAAATGCACTTCAATTTCACTCCGTTGAATCTTCTTCTGTACAGTATGTCATCGACAAACTGGTACATACTTGATTGCCGGGCTACTCTCTCCGCTTCTTCTTGCTCTTCGGGAAGTTCTCCTGTTTGAAGGAAATGGACAATCTGCTGCGCCCATGGCGGA
Source organism: Aegilops speltoides (assembly GCA_021437245.1). Taxonomy (NCBI): domain Eukaryota; kingdom Viridiplantae; phylum Streptophyta; class Magnoliopsida; order Poales; family Poaceae; genus Aegilops; species Aegilops speltoides. The sequence goes on from CM038145.1 coordinate 322,201,095, forward strand.
GCCCGTGGCTCAACGACAAGGACTATGGGCACAAATGCTGCTGCGGGAACATCAGCTTCTACGGCAAGAACCTGAGGTTCAGCTGGAGCTTGATGTTCCCCGGCAAGCTCGCCGGAGAAAAACTTGTCGGGAGCGTCTGCTTCAACGAAAGAAACCCTAGTGCTTGTCGGAGCAGACTGCCCCTCAGCAATGTCGGTGTTGATCTTGGGGACCTTCTTGGCGGCGGCTTCGGGGAGCTCAGTTGGAAAGTAGTCACCAGAAATCAACTTCCTCTTCTTGCTCTGTCCAGTTGATGGTGTTACAAATGGTTGAGTCAACTTGAGCACAAAGATCCCTGGTTCCACAGGTAACTTGAGTGCGGCGCATTTTGACAGGCCATCTGCAATGTCGTTCTGAGCTCTTGGAACATGTTCCATCTGTAGGCCGTCAAAATGCTCTTCTAGTTTTCTCACTTCATCAATGTAGGCTTCCATCAACGGACTCTGATAATCTTTGTTAACTTGGCGGACGACAAGCTGCGAGTCACCCCTGACAATAAGCTTCTTGATCCCAAGGTCTACTGTGATCCTGAGTCCGGCAAGCAAGCCTTCATACTCTGCAGTATTGTTTGTCGCCTGCTCCTTGGGAAAGTGCATCTGGACCACGTACTTGAGGTGCCCTCCGGTGGGTGCGACAAGTAGTACGCCCGCGCCGGCGCCTTGCAGCGAGAAGGCACCATCAAAGTACATGATCCATTCTTTGCTTGCTTCCTTGACGGGGATGCTCATCTCCTGAGTTTCTTCATCAGGTGTTGGCATCCACTCTGCTATGAATTCTGCCAATACTCGGCTCTGGATAGTTGAAGTACTCTCAAACTTGAGGCCAAAGCTTGACAATTCCAGTGCCCACTCGACAATCCTGCCTGTTGCTTCTGGATTCTGCAGTATCCTCTTCAACGGAAAGCGGTGACTACTGTAATCTCATGTGCTTGAAAGTAATGGCGCAGCTTCCTCGAGGCCATGAGAAGGCCGAAAAGCAATTTCGCACACCGAGTACCTTGATCTAGCCCCTGCGGGAGGGAACCGACAAAGTAAACTGGCGCTGCACCATCTTCTTCATTTCTCTTCCTCTGGTTGCCTGAGATCTATCCTTGTCGGGACGAGCATGTCGGGAAGCCCCGCTTCTCATTGGATGTGCTTGCATGACGGCTGGCTCATCATCTGCCTCCCTCTCCGCTACTAACGCAGCACTAACCACTTGATTTGTTGCCGCTAGATATAGCAACAACTTCTCTTGTGGCCTAGGTGCGACAAGTATTGGAGTGGAGGACAGATATCTCTTCAAGTCCTGTAGCGCAGCCTCCGCTTCCGGAGTCCATTTCATTGGACCTGCCTTTTTCAAAATTTTGAAAAACAGCAGGGCGCGTTCAGCCGACTTAGAAATGAACCTGCTGAGAGAAGCTACGCAGACGGCAAGCCTTCGCACATCCTTGACGCGCTTCGGTGCTTCGATCTGCTCAATGGCCTTGATCTTGTCGGGATTGGCTTCAATCCCCCTCTGGGATACAAAGAACCCGAGAAGCTTGCCGGAAGGAACTCCAAACACGCACTTCTCGGGGTTGAACTTGAGATTGATCTTGCGCAAATTCGCAAAGGTCTTGTCCAAATCTTGAATCAGAGTTGCTCTGTCTTTGCTCTTGACCACTATGTCATCCATGTAAGCTTCTACATTTCTGTGCAACTGTGGCTCAAAAGCTTCATGAACTACCCTTGCAAATGTTGAACCAGCATTCTTTAGTCCGAAAGGCATTCGTACAAAGCAGTACGTGCCATATGGAGTAATAAATGCGGTTTTCTCTTCATCCTTGAGGGAGTCCTGGACTAGGGGTTGTCCGGACAGCCGGACTATCATTATCCGCCGGACTCCAAGACTACGAAGATACAAGATTGAAGACTCCTTCCCGTGTCCGGATGGGACTTTCCTTGGCGTGGAAGGCAAGCTTGGCGATACGGATATGTAGATCTCCTACCATTGTAACCGACTCTGTGTAACCCTAGCCTCCTCCGGTGTCTATATAAACCGGAGGGCTTTAGTCCGTAGGACACAACATACATTACAACAATCATACCATAGGCTAGCTTCTAGGGTTTAGCCTCCTTGATCTCGTGGTAGATCTATTCTTGTACTACCCATATCATCAATATTAATCAAGCGGGGCGTGAGGTTTTACCTCCATCGAGAGGGCCCAACACAGGTAAAACATCGTGTCCCTCGTCTCCTATTACCATCTGCCTAGACGCACAGTTCGGGACCCCCTACCCGAGATCCGCCGGTTTTGACACCGACATTGGTGCTTTCATTGAGAGTTCCTCTGTGTCGTCACCGATAGAGCGGATGCCTCCACCCGTCTTCAAAGACGATGTTTTCGCCGAAGGGGCCTTAGCCACCGGCCAAACTATCCGGCTTGGTGGTTTTCTTATGACCGCCTGTCCGGCCGCCGCTTCGACAATGACTTCGCAAGTCGTTAGAAGCAATCTTCGCGTCATCCCTAAAGCTGCCGAACAGTTGGACCCAATAGAGCTCTCGTCATTAATGAGCTCTTGGATCGCATCGCTGCCACGGAGTCGCTACGGACTACAACCAGATTGGGCTTAAACCGATCCGAGAGAGATTAACTCTCCCGGGCCACCCACCACATCGCAGTGGTAGAGGAGCAATACGGCAACTCTTTGCCTGTGTTGAAAACAATTCATGTCCGGATTCCTGAACCCTCCATGTCGGATCCCCGCGGAGGGACGGACTTCGATCGAGCATTGAACTTAAAATCATGCATCGCCCCGGACTCGCTGGATTGTGTCCAGCAAACCAAGCTTCCGAATTCGGAAACCCCTCGGCCTTTGAGCCCCAAGATGGGCAGGGATTCGGATTTTATTCCACCCACCCGACCAGACATATGCAATCTATCTCTAATAGGGCAAGAGCCTGCTGAAACAGTACATCACTACTGGGCCAGATTCCTCCAGGTTATGGACAGGATAAAGGACTGCCGAGAGGAAAACGCAATATCAATCTTCTGCAATAACTGCACGGACAAGGGAATACTAAACACCATTGATCGTCGCAAAATTACGCGCTTCACCGATCTGGCATCCATTGTACGAAAGTACTGTGCGATGGAGAGCTTCCGGAAAACCGAAAATCAATTTTGGGATAATCCGGCCCCAAACCCAGTCCGCAGCAAAAGGGCACCTTACACTCAAGCCCCAGATGCAAAAACGAAAAAACAAAAACCCATAAGGGAAACGGAACCGTACTGGAGGGATGGCTCAATGGACCCTGTAAGCTTCATAGTACAGAGGGAGCCGTCCCAACACATAGCCTTCGAGCATGTTGGATATTACGGCAGGTGGGCAAAAGTGGCGAAGAGCTTCTAGCTCGGGAAACCACTCCAACAATACCAACCGAAGATCAGCAGGTCTTGAGACCTTCGCATCAAATAATATGCGAAGAACAATCCAGCGGACTCGCCAAGTCTACCAAGTAGCAACAAGAAATCCATGGAGCGACACGGCTATTACCTACAACGCCAGCGACGAGCCTAAATTCGAACAACCAGAGCCCCACCAGACCGGTACTTAGTCCCATAGTGGGCGGCTTCGACCGACAAAAGTCCTCTCGGATGGCGGCAATGACTAAACCTCATTTACGAGGAAACCTGCGAAAAATGGAGATCGATTGGAGCCGTATTGGCGAAGCAAAGACAACCTTTAGAGGAATAACCCCTAGCCGGAAGCGCGCTGCACCGGAAAAATCACACTCGATGTGGTGTTCGGCTCTCCGGACAATTACAGATCCAAGAAGTCACGTTCCTGTGGCCCGTTCAGCAGCGGGTATCACGCCATATTAGGACGAGAGGCATTCACAATTTTTCAAGCAGTACCTCATTACGGGTACATGAAGCTCAAAATGCCTGGGCCCAGCGGAATAATCACTCTCGCTAGTGATCCGGACATAGCACTCAGCACCGAAAACAAGACAGCCGCACTAGCCCTTGAGGCACTATCCGAAGCCTTAGCGGTAGAAGAACTCACCGCACTGCGCTCTACGGTGAACAGGGACGATGTGATACTCGATAAAAGATCCAAGTCCACCTCCTTCAAACAGCAGATGAGATAATAAAATTCCAGGTCCATCCAACGGACCCAACAAAGACGGCCTCTACTGGGGCACAATTGAACCCCGAAGTAGATGCGCTTCAGCGAATTCGCCGGAAAATTGGGATATCTTCGCTTTGGCATCCTTCGACATGCCCTAATCCCACGCAGTTGGCGAAACACAGCCTAAACATCCTAAAAGGATTTAAGCCACTCAAACAGGCTCTTCGACGATTTTCCAAACCCAAAAGACAGGCAATGGGAGAAGAGCTAGCCAAACTATTGGAAGCCGGATTCATTAGAGATATCAAACATCCGGACTGGCTAGCAAACCTGGTGATGGTACCAAGAAGGATAAATCTGGCGCCTCGTAGCGATTTTAAAGACCTCAATAAGGCTTGCCCAAGGATCCTTCCTCTCCCCGCATCGATCAAATTATCGATGCTACAGACAACGCACGATTCGTTGTGCTTCACGGGCGCATACTCGGCTATCATCAAATCAAGATGGCGGAAGCGAACCAAGCCGCAACGGCATTCATCACTCCATATGGACCATTACGCTTCAACACGATGCCCTTCGGACTTAAAAATGCGGCGCAACATATCGGCGCATGATTCAAACATGTCGGCCACCCAGATCGGCAAAAGCGATCGAGGCATACGTGAGCGACGTGGTCGTCAAAACAAAACTCGTCGAAACTCTAGTAGACGATTTGAGGCTCACATTCGACAACCTCAGGGCATATGACATCAAGCTGAATCCGAAAAAATGCGTTTTCAGTGTACCAGCCGGAAAGCTGTTGGGCTTCATTGTATCTGGTAGAGGAATTGAAGCAAATCCGGCTAAAATCCGAGCTCTGTCACAATTGGATATTCCAAAAGACCTCAAACAAATACAAAAATTAACAGGATGTGTGGCAGCCTTAAGCCGCTTTATCCCCCGTCTAGGAGAAAAAGCGTTGCCCCTCTATCGCCTCCTCAGGCGCACCGAACACTTTGAGTGGGCGGATCTGCCACCGCTTGGACTCGAAGAAATAAAGGCCATATTGGCAACAAATCTGGTCCTGGCTGCGCCCACTCTGGGCGAACCAATGTTGTTATACATCCCAGCAACGCATCAAGTCGTAAGCGCGGTCCTCGTCGTCGAGCGAGTGATGTAGGCGTAAATTCCCTCTTCAAAACCAATGTATTATGTATCCACCGTGTTAACCCCTGCAAATCCGTTAGCCGCACTATCGAGAAGATAGCATATGCGGTGTTCATGGCGTCAAAGCTCGACACTACTTTCAAGAGTGTTCGATAACAAGGCCTCTGAAGTACCACTCAACAACATTATAAATAACCGCGACCTTAGCGGGCGGGATTGAAAATGGGCCATTGAGCTCTTACCATTCGAAATAACTTACAAACCTCGTGAGCCATAAAGTCACAAGTTACGGCTGACTTCGTCGCTCAATGGAATGAAGCGAACTCCCTAAAAGTACGGCGATACTCCAAGCCGGACTATGCATTTCGACGGCTCCAAAATGTTGGCGGATGAGGGCTGGCATCGTCTCGACGTCCCCAACCGGAGATCTGATCTAGTCGTACTTCAAATAATGTACACGGACTCCAACAACGCAGCCAATCGAGGCCTGTTACATGGTCTCCGGATGGCGCCTCCATGGGCATTCAACGCCGGAGGTGCGAGGATTCAACCTTGCAATATCCCAAATAAGCGGAGACTTTGGCGCCAAGGATCCGAAAATGGCAGCATATCGCAACGCTGTCCTAAAAATGTCACCGGTTTGAAGGACTGGAATTCCATCACATAGCTCGAGATAATAACCAAGCGGCCGACGTCTTGCACGCATCGGTCGCGAAACGTGATGCCGTCCCTCCTAATATCTTCTGGAGCGGCTCTTCAAGCCATCCGTACTATGGGAAGAGGAGCCGGTAGTGACAAACCGAGAAAACCGCACCAACCGGTGATTGGCAGATGACATAACACCCTCAGCCCACGTCATAATGGCGATAATCGCCGTGGGCATGAACCTTTCCTAGCCTACTTACTTAGGCAGGAACTTCCGAAGACCAAAATGAGGCCCGCTGCATAGTCCGTGATCGAAGGCCTACAAGGTCCATGAGGAGAACTTTATAAGAAAAGTACAACCGAGTCCTTCAGAGGTGTATCTCCGAAGAGGAAGGGCGAAACCTCCTAGCTGAAATTCATGCGGACTAGGCGGACACCACGCAGCAGCCCGGCCCTTGTAGGAAAGGCATTCCGTCAGATTTTATTGGCCGACGGCCGAAGACGCCAGCAGACTTGGTCCAGCGATCGTTGGTTGTCCGCTCTTTGCTAATCGAGCCATATGCCACCCACCGCCCTCAAAACCATACCCATTACCCGCCGTTCATGTCAGGGGCTTGACATGGTTGGACCCCTTAAAGGGGGAACCCACAAGCAAAGGTACCTATTGGTCATGGTGGATAAATTCACCAAATGGATAGAGGCCAAACCGGTAAAAACGGCAGAGTCCGGACCAGTGATAGACTTTATATCAGGGGTGGTACACCGTTACGGAGTCCCCCATAGCATCATCACCGACAACGGCACGAACTTCACAACCGACGAGGTTAAGTCATGGTGCAAAAATATGGGCATCAAGCTCGACTACGCTTCAGTTTATCACCCTCAAACCAACGGTCAAGTGGAAAGAGCAAATGGTCGAATAATGAGGGGCATTAAACCCAGATTAGTGAGGTCACTTACTAAATCCGACACACAATGGGTCGAGGAGCTCGACTCCGTACTCTGGGGGCTGCGGACAACGCCTAACCGTACTACCGGATTCACACCATTTTTATGGTATACGGCGCCTGAGCAGTCTTGCCTGTGACATTATCAATGACTCACCTCGAAAAGCATGTATGAGGAAAGAGAGGCCGAGCTTGATCGTCAGGACAGCTTGGACACATTGGAGGAAGAACGTGACGTCGCGAAGGCTCGTTCCGCATTTTATCAGCAGCAGGCCCGAAGATATCAAAGCAGAGAAGTACGGGCCAAGACTTACAACGTTGGCGAACTAGTTCTACGCCTGCCGGACAAGAAAAAGGACAAGCTCAAGCCCAAATGGGAGGGTCCCTTCATTATCGATCAAGTCCTGACCGGCGGGGCATACCGTCTATGAAATGCATCAGACAACCGACTCGAGCCGAACCCATGGAACGCAGCCCGCCTCCGACGATTCTATGCCTAGCGCCGGACTAAGAGTTCGTCGCCTTCCCGATCAAACTTTTACACTTGGCTGTCTTTTCGTTTCTCTTTTATGCCTTTTTATCTAAAAGCCCTTATGGGCCTATTTTCGCATTTTTTGCATGCGCATGATGTGCAACCCGCACTCATTATTCCTGGGGGCTCCTTTTACAGAAGCTCAATTACACGGGTTTCATACCCAGCACATGTGTCAAGCTTCCACATGTACCTTTTACTCGCCATTATATGCATCGATATGACTTAAGTTTTGGCCAAGCTGGGTTGCCTGGCTCCTGTGCTTACCCTAAGTTCCCGATTGTTCGGCTAGGAGGTAAAGGAGCACCTCTGTGATTGTTCTTGCGGTCACCGGATGTGTACCTCGGACGGTGAAGCCGAAAGCTAAGCGTTCTTAAGGGAATATTCGATTGGTGACCTAAAAGATGATTTTTTACCTATTTAACTATTTGCCCCCAGATGTTTTACTGCTTTCTTTGCAGTCCGGACATGCACTTTAGGGCATGCCTCCCAGGGAAAGGAACCCTTAACGGAACTATTCTCCCTGGAAGATGTTTCTTACTAACCATGTAATATAACATAACTAGTTGGGCACTTGTCTGATAAAGCACTAATGACCCCTACGCCTGGTCTCCATGCATACCACGGTTGTTTCTTAACCAAAGAGGTATTCGGATACACTCCGGACTCTAGGGTCCCGAGGTTGAAGCGAAAAGGTCGGCAAAGACAAACGATCTACAATCCGGCTAGAAGGCATTTCACATGTCACTTTAAAGGATAACATACATTGTCAAATTTACTGATTGTATTCCTCCTCAATCCCGTCTAACAGGCTGTCTAGTTTACAGTCCCGTTGGGAAAATTTGGCAGCCAACTCTACTTGGCTGTATACTAAACTCACAGGGATCTCCTTCCCGTCGGGCCCCACCGGTCCAACTTCGGCCATGTGGTTGGGATCCGCCTTCTTGTACCGCGTCTTCACCATGGCCCAAGCCTCCCTGGCACCTTGACGGCAAGCCGAAATCTTCCACAAACGGAAGCGCTGCCGCACTCTGCAGCTTCTCCGAAGCTCCCGAGGCCCTCGGGTAGGGTGAGGGCTGGCCATAAAGCCTGAACGACACCGCTCATTGCCTGCCGAACTCGTTCGAGTAGCTGCAACAGTTCGGGAAGTTGATCACCCGTTGATATGGGAATCTCCTCTGCAGGACGACCCGTGAGTATACCTACAGGACATATAATGTCAAAATACTTCCTCGCCGAACTCTTCTTTTCAAAAGAGTTCGCTCAAGCACTTACTATAAATGCCGCGACGAAGCCGCTGATTCTCCTTAATCGAGCCGACAGCTCGGCTGAGCGCCTTTCAGCTCTTCTCCGAGCTTGGCGTTGGCATCCTGGAGCTTGTTCCTTTCTGCTGAACCCTATTCAGCAAACTCTCACTGCCTTTAGTCGGGCGCAGAATGCTTGCTGTCCGGATCTTGTCCGGTGGTACCGCAATGTCATTATTAGACTTCAAGCACGCGCGCACACAGCGCTTATATTTATTAATAAAATGTGTTACCAGGAGGGTCTTTCTGTCTCCTCCTGCGGCAGCAAGTGCGACCTCAAGTTGGGCCTTGTAATCTTGCAGCTCCGAGACAGCCGGGCATTCTTCTCGATAAGCGCCTGCATTTTCAAATGATCCTTAAATCAGTTGGCATAACTACTTTAAGTCTCGGGGGCTACTGGTATATACAACCATTGAAATTCCCTTACCCGTGTGTCTTTCACATACCGCTCCGTGGCTCGTAAAACCATTTTGAGCGGCACGGAGATGCTGGCCCTCGTGTTAAAGGCATCCAATGCCTCGGGGAAAAGCACGCCATGAATATCGTGTCCGTGGCGCCTATGGTTCATGGCGCTCTCCACCTCAGACTTGTTGGTGGACAGTCTGTCGGTATCCTCCGTTGGAGAAGGATCCGGCCCGCGTCTTGCGCTTGCCTCCCCCTCCAGGCCAGGCGCTGGAGCCTGGCCGGTGTTGGTCGGATCGGCAATTCCTGCGCTTGCAGTCTGGCGAGCGCTTTTTCTCCTACAAAAATCATGAGCACTTAGGCGTTTCCTCGGAACGTTGCTCTGAAAATTCAAATACGAGCTATACCTTTGCAGCGACGTTTCCGTCCGCACTGCGCTCCTTTTCCGCCTGCTGGTCCGGACTGTCCTCTGTTGGCCAGCCGCCGCGGGCTCGGCTTCCTGCCGTAAAGGCACTTCCTGCAAAATACCATCATTCGCGAAGGTTAGAAACGGGCAGGGAAGAGATAATGGTGTCCAGACTTCGGTCACGGTCACCTGGGAAGCCGGACTTAGTCCGGGGTAGTCCACCGTAATGGCAACCAAAGCATTGTCTATGCTGAGCTGGTGAAACAACCCGTCGATCAGCTCCACCCCGATGTCCGAGTCCTCTTCGGAGGCTGGATCTAGGGATCCTTCTGGATCCTCGGGTTGCAGAGCAGGACTCACCATGTCCTCCACAGTCCAGCGTAGATCCTGCGCCGAAGACATAATGTAAGAAGCTTAAACTTCGAAAGCATGGGTTGATCCCTTCAAGGTGTTCACTTACCCATCCTCTAGGGTTGATCATGGAAAACCCGTTCAAAGGGTTCGTTCGAAGGAAGTCCTCCTTCTCCCCCTTGTACGGGCTGGACAGGATCTCCACCAGATCCTCGCTCGAATCCGGCCCTTTGCGGCCGTGCCGGGTAGCATCGTCTTCCCCATTGAAATCCCACATGGGGTGGCCTCTGTATTGCAATGGCTGTACCCCTCGCTTGATGCATGTCGCCATGACTCCGATCATGGTCAAGCCGGAATGGGCCATTAATCTTATTCGGCCCATTAGGTAATGTACGCTCTTGTCTTCCTCCAATCGGGGGCTCCGCGGGCGCCAGCTGAGGCGTTTCTTCAAGGGAGCAGCACTAAACTCCGGGAGGCCGATCCGGACTGGATCTGGCAGCGGAGCGTCTCCTATATAAAACCACTCCGAGGGCCAGTTTTCGGATGCCTTCTTGGGAGTACGAGATAGGTATCTGGTCCCGGCGATGCGCCATATTTCGGCACCGCCCACTTGATATATGGACCCCTTGTGAGAACGGGGTACGAGGCAAAACAGCCTCTTCCACAATGCAAAATGGGGCTCGATGCCCAGGAATAGCTCACAAAGAGCTACGTAGCCCGCGATATGCAGGACAGAGGCGGGCGTGAGGTGGTGGAGCTGGAGTCTGTAGAACTTCAGGAGCCCGCGGAGGAACAGATGTATTGGAAATCCGAGTCCCCTTATCAGATAGGGGACAAAGCATACTCGCTCCCCCTTATTGGGGCTCGGAGTGTCCTCCGCCTGCCTCCCACCTCGATAAGTAACCAGTCCGGCCCGGACTGGGACCACGAAGGCCGGAGGGAGAAATCCCCCCGCTTGGAGCTTCACTAGCTCGTTGTGCAAAATAGAGCACCTCCTCCAATTCCCCGGCGGTGGGCTGGGAGCGCGTGAAGAAGAGCCGCGTCGACGATCCATGATGGAATGGATTTCTAGGTCAAAGGCGCTTCGATGGAGTATTCGCGGGAGGAAGACGGTGTGGTTTGGATCTGGATTCTTGCCTTTTTTATAGACGGATGACTCGCACGATTAGGGGGTGCATTGCAAAAGACACCCTGGCTTTTCGCATTCGTGCGACGCGTGGAAGAGGGCCATTATTTGGCGCAGGAGCCGAGGAACACAGTATTCAAGATGAAGCCGGACACTGTTCGGCAGGTACATGGAATTTTAAGGGAGAACCCGCCTTGCAACGCCGAAGACTATAAACACGCTGGACTTATCGTCATTGAAGCCTGGTTCGGGGGCTACTAAGGGAGTCCTGGACTAGGGGGTGTCCGGACAGCCGGACTATCATTATCCGCCGGACTCCAAGACTACGAAGATATAAGATTGAAGACTCCGTCCCGTGTCCGGATGGGACTTTCCTTGGCGTGGAAGGCAAGCTTGGCGATGCGGATATGTAGATCTCCTACCATTGTAACCGACTCTGTGTAACCCTAGCCTCCTCCGGTGTCTATATAAACCGGAGGGCTTTAGTCCGTAGGACACAACATACATTACAACAATCATACCATAGGCTAGCTTCTAGGGTTTAGCCTCTTTGATCTCGTGGTAGATCTATTCTTGTACTACCCATATCATCAATATTAATCAAGCAGGACGTAGGGTTTTACCTCCATCGAGAGGGCCCGAACCTGGGTAAAAACATCGTGTCCCTCGTCTCCTGTTACCATCCACCTAGACGCACAGTTCAGGACCCCCTACCCGAGATCCGCCGGTTTTGACACCGACAATCCTCTTCTGCCATGAAGATCTGATGATATCCTGAGTATGCATCAAGAAATGAAAGCAAATCACATCCTGCCGTGGAGTCGACAATCTGGTCAATGCGCGGCAAGGGAAATGGATCTTTGGGACAAGCTCTATTAACATCAGTGAAGTCAATACAAAGCCTCCATTTCCCATTCGCTTTGCGCACGACTACAGGATTGGCCAGCCACGTTGGATGAAGCACTCCTCTGACCAGGCCTGCTGCTTCCAACTTCTTGATCTCTTCTGCAATGAATTCTTGTCGCTCCACTGCTTGTTTCCTTACTCTCTGCTTGACGGGCCGCGCGTGAGGGCAGACGGCTAGGTGGTGCTCAATTACTTTCCTGGGAACACCGGGGATGTCAGATGGTTGCCATGCAAACACATCAACATTCGCCCGCACGAAAGCAACAAGCGCGCTTTCCTATTTAGGGTCAAGCATGGCACTGATGGTGAAGGTACCACCAGTGCCGTCCTCCTTGGCGGCCACTTTCTTGGTCTCTGGTGAAGCTGTCTTTGCCTTCTTACACTTGCCGGTGGAGCTCGACGGTGCGTCCTTGACGGTAGCGCGGCACTCCGAAGAGGTGCGCTTGCCGGAGTGGGCATCAGAGCTGTTTTTGCCGGACTTGGTCTTCTTCTTCCCCCCGGGAGCTTCAGCAGCAAGTGTCTTGCGATTTGCTGCGGCTGCTGCTTCCCGGTAGATCTTGTCGGTACAGATAAGGGCATCTTTCTTGTCGCCAGGGACGGAAATGACACTTATCGGACCGGGTATCTTGAGCATGTTGTAAGCATAATGAGAGGCTGCCATGAACTTGGCGGTATTTGGGCGACCAAGTATCCCATTGTAGGGCAATGGGAAATCAGCAACGTCAAGGTGACCTTCTACGTCACGAAGTTCAGCTCGCTGCCAAATGCCACTGGCGATGTAATCTTCCCCTTGACTTGCTCCTTCCGGGTTAATTCCTTGAAAGGTACGGTCTCTTGAGCTCATTGTCGGGGATCTGGAGCTTCTTGAGCACTGCGGAGGAGATCAGATTCAAGCCGGCCCCGCCGTCAACCAGCATCTTTGTAACCTTGAGGTTGCGGATAGTTGGTGAAACCAACATCGGCAAACACCCGACCACAGTTATGCGATCAGGGTGATCCTCAACATCAAATATGATGGGCGTGCTGGACCACTTCAGAGGTTTGCGTGATTCAACTGATGGTTCTGCTGCATTAACTTCACGCACCCACTGTTTCAGTTGGTGGTGTGAAGTATGCAGAGAAGCACCGCCGTCGACACACAAAACCTCTGTTGCCTTCTGAAACTCCTGCTCGTCGGTCTCATCCTCATCCATCTCTTCATCTTCGTCCTCGTCTTCGTCCTTGTCGCGGCCGCGGGGAGGCCTGTCTCCTTGCCGCTGCTTGGCCTTGCCGCTGCGTCCTCCCCGGCCGGGACGCTTCTTACCGGATCCTCCACCACTTTCCTGGGCCTTCTCCTTGTCGCGGCGCTCGTGTTCAGCTTTCTGCAGCTTAACAAGCTGCTCAACCTTCTTGCAAGTCTGGAGGTCATGGCCCTTGGTGCGGTGGATCTTGCAGTACTGCTTGCCGGAGCCGTCCTGCTTGTCGGCGGCCACCACAGCCACGCCGGAGTCGCAAGTTTTGGCCTTCTCGGCGCCACCTCCATTGCCGGACTGCTCGACAACTAGCACATCCTTAGCTTTCCTCTTTCCATTATTTCGCCTCCGGTTCTTCTTTGCTTGGGCGGCATCCTCCTTGTCGAGATCATACGCTCCTGCGTTCTCCCGGGAGTTTCCTCCCTCTTCAAAGACGTGCACACTTGTCGACCGAGCATATAGCTCGTGACATCTCTGATTTTGCACATCGCCATCTCCTCCCTCATCCTGCGGTTATGCGTTACGATAGAACGCTACCGATAACCGGTGCTGAATGGACGTCACGGGATGTTCTTGCACGCACTTGGCTGAATCTTTGAATGTACTTGCGCAGGGGTTCTCCTTCTTTCTGGGCGAGCAGATGAAGATCGCTCTCCTGGCCATGGGGCTTGTGGCCGCCTGTGAAGGCGCCGACAAACTGATGGCACAGATCTGCCCATGAAGAGATGGAGTTGTCCGGCAAGTGCATGAGCCAAGATCTGACATTGGGCTTGAGCACCAGCGGGAAGTAGTTGGCGAGGATCTTCTCGTCGCGCCCCCCGGCAGCCTGCACCGCGATGGTGTAGACACTAAGGAACTCTGACGGATGTATCCTGCCATCGTACTTCTCGGGTACATCTGGCTTCAAGTTCTCGTCTTCACCGCTGGACTGCCGCAGCTCACGAGTGAGCGCAGGGCAACCTACAGCGTCTGACAAGTCGCTGGTTCCCCTGGCGCATGCATATCAACAGCGGGCCCAGCGCGCTGGTCTGACTGACACCGCGCTTCTCTGCGACGCTTGATTCGAGTGCGAGCATCTTCTTGTCGTTGTTCTTGGAGAACTTGGCGCTGATCGCGACGAGCTCGCGGGTCCGACGACGCGGTAGAGTCGGTGTTGAGGTTAGCCCGGCGAATCGGCGATCTTGGCCTTCGGGGCGGGGAGTGCACGGTAGTGGCACCCCCAGCGGTCTTCTCGCCGTCGGCTTGCGCCTGGGCGTCTTGCGAGAACTTCGATGTGCTTTCGGTTGCGGGGCTTATCGCCGTTAAGCGAAGCGATGAGGCTCGAATGGTGGCCCTCGATCGTCAATCTTATGCAGCGGAGGGTAATCTAAAGCGATTGAGCTCGAGCGCCGCTTCCTCTGGAGTCTTGGGCGGTGGTGGTGAACGGCGCGAGGAGCGAGATATGCTCACACTTCTAATAGTGTTAGAAGGAGCAACATCTCGTCCAGGAGACTGTACCGCGCTCATGCCAACATGTTGACGCGCATGTTGGCCTTGAGCGTCTCGCGATCCACCAGCTTGGCCTTGTTCCAACGCGAGTACGGTGCCAGGAGCACCATGGCGTTGTCGATCCCGCACCTCCTGGGAGGGGTGCGGTGTATGTACGGACGCCGAAGCTTGCGGGGCCTTGTCTTTGGACCTGGTGACGATGTGAGTTCCCCCGTCGGCGCCCGTTCCTCCGCCGGCGTCCACCCCACCGCCCGCTTGCTCCGGTGGCGGTGGGATCGACGCGAACGGAGCGGCCACCTCCGAAGCCTTCTTCTTCGGTGGCATGTCGATGAAGATGTTGATGTAGCGCGCACGAACACCGGACCAGGTTCGCGCAACCTCGACGCACCCCTACCTGGCGCGCCAAAGATGTCGTGGGAAGCGAACACCTATGGGGCAGGGCCCTTTTGGTCAGCAAGGAGCGGAGGGCGCCGAAGAGCGGTCGGGCGAAACGCGAGGGCTTTACCCAGCGGAGCTCTCCCGAGAGATAAAACTCCTCATCGCTGCTTTGTGGTGGTATTATGTTCTTGCTCAAAGGCGTGGCGTTCGTGTTTTCGAAGAGTCGAACCCCTCACGTTAGCATGGGCCTCCTTTTATAGGCTAAAGGGGTCACCGACAGGTGGCAACGCAGAGAGGGGTACAAATGTAAAAAGAGGAGTTGGTATAACTGCCATCTACAGTGTCCCCTACCTAACTCTGACGGCAGGGGACAAGGGCATTTAATGCCCGTCTGGTCGCCCAAACAGTGCAGAGATGCGAACGTTAGGGTTGCCACCGCCTGCCACGATGGCCTTCTAGTCATCTACACTTGCCACCTTGCACCGCTTGGCTGCGCAGCCGCCCGCCACGTGCGCCAGGAACGATCTTGGGGCGACATGTCGTCGGATCTTATTTGGGCGTGGGCGCGAGTGGTAACCGCCCGTGTAAGCGCCTTGCCGCGGTCGTTGTCTTGCCGCACCCGAGAGCTTGCCGCTCGTCGGGCCTTGCCGGGACGTGCGGCACATCGCGGCAAGTTCTTCGCAGTGCCTTGGTTGGCCTTCCTGGCAAGCTCCTCTTGCCGGGGCCTTGTCCTTCCCGGCGAGCTACTCTTGCCGGGGCCTCGTCTTCTTAGTTAAAACACTTTGTTCTTGAATGACACCAATAGGGTCTACGGAGGATCTTGGCGGACGCCCGGCAAGCCTTGCCGCTGGGTGCTGCGACTGCCCGTGCACAAGTTCGGGATACTAAGGTACCCCTACTTTAGTACACTGAATACCCCAGCGCCAAGAAGATGAGGCTCCCGCCAGCGGCGACGCCGGTTGTAGATCCCACACCTGGTAGCGCGGGGAGAAGCGGCGAGCCCCCCCCACCCGAATCTGAGGAACCGGTAGAATCTCCAGTGGACCACATCAGCGATCTGCCCGAAGTCATCCTTGAGGAGATCATCTCGCTTCTCCCCACCAAGGATTGCTGCCGCACACAAGTCCTCTCAACTCAGTGGCGCCCTCTATGGTGCACCGTGCCCCTCAATCTCCACTGTCGTCAGATATCTTTCCTTCCTGAATTTGATCTCCTCAGAGCCATCGTCTCTTCTCACTAGCAGGGCCACGTTCAATGCCTCTGCATCCCGACACACTACCTGATGTCCATACCCGGCAAGGTGGACGCTTGGCTGACATCCCTGAATTCGGAAAACTCCAGCAGTTTGAATTGTACAATTACCACAAAAGTTTCATACCACGAACACACCAAGAATTCGTGCCCACACCACCGTTGTCCATCTCGTGGTTTTCCTCCTCTCTCCACACTGCCACCTTTGCCCGGTGTCATCTACCAGACGATCAGGTACAAATGCTTCGACTCCCACTGCTAAAAACACTTTCACTTGTTGTGGTTTATCTGTCGGAGGCCTCACTGTACAGCATCATCCACTCCAGTTGCCCTGCCCTGGAGTGCTTGCTGATTGTTTTGGGAATAGAAATCGGTATCACTTGTCTCCAAATAAAGTCGCCTCACCTGAAAAGCATTGGAACTTGTTTTAAAGGACAGCAGCTCATCATCGAAGATGCCCCTTCACTTGAAAGGTTGTTCCTTGATAATTGTTATACACCTTCACAAATAACTGTCGTCTCTGCGCCCAAACTGGAGACCTTGGGTGTAATTCATGACCCGTTTAATAATCCCAAGGAGTTGGTGTTTGGCTCCTCACTTTTTCAAGTACCGTATATTATCATCTACACATTTGTAATCATATGCTGCATTTTTCATTTGTGCGCGTAAGTTTTATATCATCTTGGAGTACACTTTGGGTACTAATATTACGTTATATGCTCAATGAAAAGTTTGTCCATTGATAGCCTATCAATGTTGCTGGATTCTGTCAAGAACATATATATCAGAATGTATAGTTTTGATCTGGACATAATTATTGGCTTGTTGCGATGCTTTCGATCTCTGGAGAATTTATAGATAGAGGTGATGATTTCATGCACATTGAAAGCCCGTATATATTGTACTAGAATTAACTGTTCAGTTGTCGTTCTTTCAACATACTCTTTTTTTAGACCTTAACTGTTTTCAATCTTCATCTCTACTTAGGCAGAACCACATGGAGAAAAACATATAACCAATAGGTGGCGTAATAAGCACAAGGATTTTCTTAGTTCTCATGACATTCATTTGAGGACAATAACGATGGAACGATGTGCATCCAACCAGGCAAACAGAAGCTTTGTCACATTCTTCCTGTTGAATGCGAGGTTACTATTGTCCATGAGGCTTAATTTTTACCGCAAGAGATTTCTCACGGACGGACATGTTGAACAGCAAAAAAAGAAGTTTCAGGTGGACAAATGAGCTTCTAAACGTGCTCGGCTTCTATTTACAACAAGTTGTAGTCATCCTGAAATAAATTTTTTTGCACAGGATGTTGATTTTATGGATCAGACCGATCCATTTGTTTGTGACTGCAAAAAAGAGTGGTTGGGTTAGATGTTACTGTCATCTTCAATCTAGGTTTTGTCAAAAAGTTTGATGAACAATTAATCCTTGGGCTTTTTATACCATTTGTATGCTTGAGTTGCATGTTGTTTCCCTCGTACTCCCCTCCACCTGCCACTACGCTGCCGCATCTTCCACGGTTGTTGTTCGTTTCCGTCCAAGGCCTCGCCGTCGTTCTCCTCCTAGGTTCGCTCGCTGTGCCCGCCGCCGTCTGGCGTTGTCAACAGGGTCAACAACCAAGAGGAATCAGGAGATGACTGTACGGGGAGAGGCTGACAGTAGGGACCCACCAGGGTCATTGCATTTTGCAAGCAGGTGCCGCGTTATTACGAGCCAAAAAAAATACTTCCTCCTAATTGTTTGACAACTAGGTCACACGCCATGGTCAATGTAGTCAATAAATGAGAAAATTAAACAACAAGCGGATAACAGCAGGGACCTAGCAGCTCGCCCAGTTGTTTATTAGTTTTTTTAGACAGAGTTGTTTTTTAAGTTTCAGAGACGGAGCTCAACTGCGTGCTGTGCGATCGCTATAGCCCGTCTAGCCCACGCTTACGCTTTTATTAAGCACATGACGAGCCCAGTTGATATATTTTTTCTTTCTGAAATTGGCTAGCCCAGTTCTTTTTTTGGAGAATACCAAAACCGAGGCCTACTTGCTTTTCTCAGCCCTGTTGGGCTGCAAATCTTTCAAGACAAGGAGGGATGTAAGTAGTAAGAAATGGGCTTCCCCAGAAAATGGGCTATAAGTTGTAAGAAATGGGCTGTAAATTTTAAAACCAAAGCCAACCGGCAATTGCATTAAAATATCATTTTTTTTTTCAGGATTACTCTCTACTCTTATAAAAACCAAAGCCACCTGGCAATTACATTAAAATATCATCTTTTGTCCCACAAGATAAACTACTCATACAAATGCATGTTCATGTTTCATGCAACGAACGGGCATCTTGCTAGTTAAGATTCTAAATTTCATTCATTTTTTTGCGGAGACTTTTTTTGAATTTTATTTTGATATAATTTTTTGAAAATTATTTTTAACATGACTCGAAATTTCGTGATTAAAACAGTTTGGACCCCACCGAAATATGCAAAATTTCGTTGAATTTTTTAGCAGTGCCCAGAATATATGGTCTGTAATGCTAATAAAAAAATATGGGCTTCAAATATCCTTAAGAATTAGCAAATGGGTTGTAAATTATTGAAAATAATGTCTAATGGGTTGTATGCTGTTTTCCACAGATTTGGAGGCTAACTTTTCTGGGCCTACTAGGTTGACGATGACGCTGTTCTAAAATTTTTTATTGACGCGTACGCAAGGCTTTGTCAACTTAGTCAACACACAGCAGCGGCCAGTGGATGCCATGCTTCTTCAATCTTTGATCTTACTGCTCCAGCCGCCCAAACCAGCACCGGCGGGACTACTTGCTCCCTCCTCCCGTGGCTGGCTGTGCTGCCGCTAGGCCATCCCTCTAACCACCCACACATCCTGTTATTTTCCGGCGACGTCAGCCTCACCCTGCAGCCAACCAGTCAGTGCTCGTACTCCCCTCAGCATGGGCATCCGCTGCGGTGGCTTTGCCGGCTCCGGGTGGTTCTCTTCCTGGGCCTCGCCCCCGTCCACCATGTTTGTGCTCTCGGCGCGGCGAGGTCAACATGGTCAACAAACAACAGCCATCGGAAGAGGCTGACAGTAGGGGCCCACACAGGGAAATGCCTCCTTATTACGCGCAAAATAATGATTCCTCCACCTGATATCTGGGACCCACCGGAAGGGCCTCTGTATTTCACGAATAAAACATTCCCCCCGCTGTTAGCTTGGATCCACCGGAAGTGCCTCCTTATTATGCACAAAAAAATGAATACTCCCCCTGCTAGGTGGGACTCACCTTCGTGGGAGGCTGACTTGTGGGCCTACTAAGTTGACGGGGACGGAGGGCTTTGTCAACTTAGTCAATATGAATGATTCTAGCTCTAGTGACCGTACGATGTCCATCCAACGGCCGTAGTGCTTCTTCAACCTCTGGTCTTCGTGCTCCAGCCGCCCAAAGCAGATCCGGTCGTGCCGCATGGTCCTGCCTCCCATGGCCGGCTGTGATGCCGCGGAGGCCTCACCGCCCCCCACTACTCCCACCGCTGGCCAGGCCATCCCTCTACTCACCCGCACCCCCTGTTATTCTGCGGCGACGGCAGTCTCACACCGCAGCCGAACCAGTGAACCCTCGTACTCCTCTTCGCGTGTGCATCCACTGCTGCGTCTTCCCCGGCCCCGCATCGTCCCCTTCCTAGGCCTCATGGTCGTCCACCGCCGTGGTGCTCTCGGCGCAGCGTGGTCAATGTGGTCAACGACTGACTTCCATCGGAAGAGTACTGTACGTGGAGAGGCTGAGAGCTGGGTCCACAGCGGCCGCAAGGAAGTGCCTCCTTATTACGTGCAAAATAATTATTCCTCCACATGACAGGAGGGACCCACCGGATGGGCCACCATATTTCACGAAAAAACGTTTCCCCCCTGACTGCTGGGACCCACCAGCTACACCTTTGCACGCAAGGAAATGTGTCCGGGCAAAAAAAATGATTCGCCCCCCTGACTGTTGGGACCCACCAGCTACATCTTCGCACGCAAGGAAGTGCCTGACAGTCAGGACCCACCTGGTCGAAGCATACGTAGCGTTGTCATTCTGGTCACGAACATGTACATACATACTAGTCGATGTAGAGGCGCGCACGTGTTGTAGTAGAGGCGCGCACGTAGCATGTACACGCACGTCATACACGGCGGTGTGCAAGAAAGAAAATCTGACCCGCGTGCGTACATATGGGCAGGGTCTCGAATGCCTACTCACGCATCGTCGGCGGGGCTCGTGTACATGGCTGGGTCGGAGCGGGCTGTCGTCATCATCGTGTTCATGGGAGCCAACGGCTGGTCGGAGCGGAATCGTCGTCCTGTTCATCGGGAGGGCTTGGGCGGAACATGCGATGGAAGCGAGGCTGGCATACCGCGAGAGCGGAGAAAGCGGCCTTGTGTTCAACCGCCCACGTTCAAAACGCAGGATCATGTTCGCCGGAGGGTCTAGCATACCGCATGGCGAGAAGCGGACTTGTGTTGGACCTCCTACGGTCAAAACAGGTCCTGTTGATCGAGAGGGTGTGGCGTGCAAAAATGGGCCAAGCGGACTTGTTTTGGGCCTTCTGGTTGAAACGGGGGTCCTGTTCATCGGGAGGGGTGTGGCGTACCGCAAAACGGGACTCTATGGGATACTGTTCATCTCCACCGTCGACCACCTCCAGCCTTCATGGGTCTACTGTTCATCCACCGTCGACCTCCTCCAGCCTCCACCCACGACTGTTCATCCATCTAGCCTCCACCGTGCACTACTCCACCGGCTACTATTCAACCACCCCTCTCCATGGGCTCCTGTTCAACCACCCCTCCACGGGGCTACTGTTTATCCACCCCTCCATGATCTACTGTTCATCCAGCCCTCCTGGGGGTCGTCCTGTTCATCCAGCCCTCCACGGGGTCCTGTTCATCCAGCCCCAACCGGATCGATCGGGGTCCTGTTTATCCAGAGGCAACGCCATGGGGTCCTGTTCATCCAGCCCCACCGCTCATTGTTCATCCAAACCCCACACAACACTCAATGTTCATCCAAACCCCCCTGCAACACTCACTGTTCATCCAGAGGCAGCATCGATCGGCTTGATTAGCGGCGATGGCGAAGAATCGCTCGTCGCTCGGTTCGATGTAGCGTAACTGCGATTCAATCGCTCGGGTTCATTTAGAGCCCAATGCTTGGCTCACACGTGCGTACATGTACGAGAGAAATGCGCATCGCTCGGCCCCGACCACCCACCGTAACCGGGAACACCCTGATATTTTCCTCACCCTCGCTTCTACCACGGTTTTTTCCGTCATGGACGGACCAAAGAATGTTATGCAGCTGCGTCTCTGGCCCGCCTACGACGAAAAGCCCATTTTCTGTCATGATTTTTGGTCATTGAAGTAGGACCCCACCACATCTATGATGATACCAGGTTTTGTCACAATTATCATCATAGAAGTGTCATAAGTATGACAGGAAAAAATTCTGTTCGGCCCAAAATGTCACGGATGTGTCTTTTTTGTAGTGCTTGGAGGAGACCCTTAAGGACAGCAGGGCCCGTGAAAAGGCCTTGACCAAGGACTTCCAGGATAAGAGGCTGCTTCTTAAGAGTGTTGCCGACACCCACAACGACTATGTGCACGACGCGACCGACCGCCTCATTGATGTTGTGGAGAGGCTCACCACGCAACTGTCCAGCATGGGCGCATCAACGATCTCCCGGACGACATCCTTGGGGAGATCATCTCCCTTCTCCCCACCAAGGATGCCACACACAAGTCCTCGCATCTTGGTGGCACACTCTATGGCGCGCCACGCCTCTTAATCTTGACTATCGTCAACTATCTATCGATGATGATTCTGAACGCATCTCCTTCCACCAGGGCTCCGTTAAACGCATCTGCATCCCGGTGTGCTACCTGCTGGACATACCCTGTATGGTGGCCGCCTGGCTGACATCCCGTCAATTCGATAAGCTCAAGCAGCTTGAGTTATACCATGAATGCAGCGATAGGACCACCAAGAGTTGCATATGTTCCCTCACCACTCATGCCAATCTCTTGGTTTTCGTCCACTCTCCACACCGCCACCTTAACTCGGTGCCATCTAGCAGACAATCTGGTACAAATGCTTCAACTCCCACTGCTGAAAAAACTTGCGCTTGTGTTGCTTGATCTGTCGGTGGCCTCACTTCACAGCATCATCCACTCCAGCTGCCCTGCACTGGAGTGTTTGGTGCTTGTTTTTGGACTGGGAATCTATATCCCTTGTCTCAAAATAAAGTCGCCTCACCTTTTAAGCATGAGAATTCGTTTTGAATGACGAGAGCTCATCATCGATGATGCCCCTTCACTTCAAAGGTTGTTCCTTGATTGTTGTTATAAACCTTCGCAAATAATTGTGGTCTCTGCACCTAAACTGGAGACCTTGGGTGTATTTCCTGATCTGTTTGAAGGTGTCAAGTTGGTGGTTGGCTTCACACTTTTTCAGGTACTGTATGTTATCCATGTACACTTTAGTAATCTGCATTTTTCATTTGTGCGCATAAGTTAAATATCATCTTGGAGTACACTTTCGGTGCTAATATTATGTTCTATGCTGAATGAAGAGCCTGTCCATAGATGGTGTATCAGGGGTGATGGATTCTGTCAAGACCTTATATATTTATATAGGGTGTCTTGATCTGAACATCACTATTGGCTTGCTGCGATGCTTTCCATGTCTGGAGAATTTGTATATAAAGATGATGATTTCACACACAATGAAAGCCCACATATAATGTACAAGAATTAACCATTCAACTGTCGCTCCTTCGACATACTCTATTTTAGAAATTAACTGTTTTCAATCTTCATGTCTATTTAGGTACTAGGACTTGATGAAAAAGGTCTAACCAATCGATGGCAGAGGAAACACAAGGATTTTCTCAGATCTCATGACATTCATTTGAAGACAATAACGGTGGAAGGATATGCATCCAACCATCTAGGCACTGGCTTTGTCACATTCTTCATGAGGAATGCGAGGGCAATATTGTCCCTGAGGATTAAGTTTTTCAACAATAAATTTCTTACGAAATTGTATATTGAATAGCATAAAAAGAAGTTTCAGGTGGACCTAAGGGCTTTTGATCGTGATCGGCTTATATTTAGAACAACTTGTCATCATCATGGACCAGTAGATCTTTTGTACCGGGATCTTAATTTTATGGATCGGACCAATCCATTTGATTGTGACTGCCAAAAACTTTGTTGATTTAGATGTTATTGCCTTGTTCAATCCGGGTTGTGTGTAAACCTTATAAACAATTAATCCTGATGCTTTTGTACCTTTTGTAAGCTGGAGTTAGACATTGTTGCCCTTTTCAACTAGGGTTTGACACATATTTTCTTTCATACTGGGCTTTAATATTTGTTCATTACAGAACCCGCAAGTTCTTAGCACCCGCCCGCACCCACCAAACTTATTTTCAGCTAGCACACCAAACGGGATGTAATTCTTAATAGTAGAAGCTGCATGGTAGTGGCAGATTTGGATTCTGACATTTGGGACCCACAAGGAAAAGGCTTGTCCAGGGTGGTGCCGACTCGATAGTAAACGTTGTGAAACCTGGTTTTAAAATTACTGTGGTACCAACATACTGTGGTAAAAAAATCATGAAACATCGCATGGTGTTATGACATGGCACCAACATACTATGGTAAAAAAATAGACCAATTTGGGACAAGTTCTGGTATAAACTTCTTACAAACCGGAGCTTCTCTCAAGAAGCATCATGGTTCCAAGAGGGAACTTGTCACCTATATGTGTGCAAAACGACATACGTTGTTTCTCCCCACCTTGATTTATTTTCAGAGACAACTTGCAACTATATGAGTGTCGTCCTAAAAAATATGAAATTATTCAGCGTTCGTTTTGCTATTTTATGCATTGTTTGAGTTTACTAGGCATTTTTTGACATACTTAGGTGTGTGCAAAGGTCATGTGTCTGCTAGCCACCTATGTAATTGGATGTTCAATTTGGTTATGGAATCATGTGCATATATTGTTGTTCTGTATGCAATGACAACGCGCACGGACAATACTAGCAAACCCTTCGGTGATGAATTCATCAATTGCCGACAATCGTATACCAGCAAACATTTGCCCACAACACACACGACTTATTAGCAGAAATTATCTATTATGGGTCTTCGCATACATTTCTGATTAGGAACCTATTTGTCATATATCGCCCACACCATGATCTAGCTGACCTTTTCTGTTGTATTTCCTAATCACAAACAATACATCTGAGTGAATTGTATGCCGTATATCACATATACCTTCATCTGGTTGCCCGTTTATGTTGTTCCACCTCATCACAAATAGTTAATCTGACTGAACTTTATGTCGTATATCGCACACTCCTACATCTGGCTGCCTATTTCTATTCTTCGCCTCATCACAAATAGTTCATTGAACTAAACAGTATGCCTCGCATCACACACGCAACTAAAATCTGAAACATGTTTGATGGCTCCGCCATTGCAAACGTTTTGCATCTCTTTTAAATGTTTTTACATCACTATTTGCAATTAAAGCATCGCACACAGTTTCGTCAAAGGGTCTCTGATCGTAGTGTGTGTTAGCACCATCCTGCAGTAGTGTGGAAAGCAACTTGAAGAGGCTATAAATCAAGGTTCAAATGGTAGGAATGGAATCTCTTGATCTCAACACATGGGTAGGTGGTTCTCTCTCGGAAAATGAATGGTGGAAGTTGTCTTTCATTCTGATGGCTCTCTTAGAGAGTAAATGGTGGTGGAGGGGTATAAATAGGCAGCACCAAAAATCTAACTGTTACAAGCTTTTGATGCAACTCGGTGGCATCGATATGGTAATCTCGGTGAGACCGAGTAGTGCAAAAGACTTGACCATTAGGCTTTTCGGTGATACCTATTATACCAACTAAGTGGGACAGAAGTGGAATGGCTAAGGCAAGACCTCGTTTTGGTGATTCTGATTAGTTCATCTCAGTGATCCTGAAACGAAGCAAATTCATTATAGAAGCTTGGCAAGATCATCTCGGTGGGACCGAGAACCATTTCAATCAGATCGAATTGCTAGGGTTTTGGTTGTGGCAATGGAATAATCATCTCGGTGGGTCCGGAGTAGGTGATATCAGTGGGACCGAAATGATGAATTAGGTTTTGTACACATGTGTTTTGGGAAAGTGATTGAGGGTTTTTGGAGCAATATCACTGAGCACTTTGAGCACCAACCTCATTAACAATACCTCATCCCTTCTAATAGTATTGGCTTTCCTAAGGGACTTAGTGTGATCTTGTATCACTAAAACAAAAATGTAGAGTCTTGGGGTAGCCAATTATTGTCCTAGACATTTTGAGGGGTCCACATCCATTAGTCCTTGCGATGCAAATCATTGATCTTTTCTGAAATCTATCATCGATGTTCATTAGATCAATGGCATATATGTTGTTACCACTTCCCAAAACCACCCGGGGATTAGTTACACTTTTACTGAGCTAAGTTAATACTTTGCATGCTCGTAACTACCCAGCATTTCCTCCATAGCAAATCCGGGGGCAAAATAGTCTAGTAATCTTTTCTTTGCGCTTGTCTCCTTGGCATGCAGGCTACGTAGGTGTTAAACGCAAAGAAAAAAGGACCGGAGGTGTTGCACGGTGTCCAAGGAATATGGCGATAGTGTGAGTTGGGCCATGTACTCATTGGTTTGCCATGTTTCGCTCACCTTCAGTGTAAGAGTAGAGAAAATTAGTTTTATCACAGTATAAAAAAATAAGAGTGCGGACGCTCTATGGCGTGGTTCCTTGCTCCGAAATCATTCTACTACCTCCTTTCACCGAAACATGGGACATCCAATGTACGGGTCCATGTGTCATGCACCAAAGTACAGTGTACTACTGCAACTGAGAATCACCATGGTCGTACCGCTGTAGTAATAATGACCAATGAGCGATCAAATCACATAGACCCGACAGTAAGTTGGACGGGCGAAGCAACCATCACTCTTCGTTGAATCTGCTTCTCCCTCATGTAGTATAGTATACTACAATACTCTTTTGGATACCAACATTTCATTTTGGTGGATCACACGATCGAGCACGTTCGTGTCTCACACCACATGGTCACTCGGCACACCGCTCATCGCAAACCGACTATGGGCAAACTTACCCGCCCGCTTGTCAATGGATCACGCCATGGAGTATTACTAGTGCAAGAGATAGACGAGGAGTAGGAGGATAGCTAGCTATAGCACGGACTCCCAAGAACTTTTTGCATGCATGTTGTGGCTGGCCGTGGTGTCGTTTGAACGCAGAGTAGTTGCGTGCACCGGGAAGTGGCACAGGCGGCGCTCTCTCGGCCAGCGTGTCGCGTCAATGCTGGCACCAGTTAGAATTCACGTCCTCTCTGTCCAGGCATGAATGCGGCACTGGCCGTTTTCAGGCGGGAAGCGCGTGGGGGTGATGGAGAGGGTTTGTGTTGGCAAAGGCGGTCGGGAGCGGGCGTGGCACCTATCCAGACGCCCGTAAACAATAGATGCTGGACGTACATAAATAGTTCTACATAATTAACGTAAATAATGTGCTTGTTGGACAAATATGATTGGAGATGGAGATGGAGATGGAGATGAAAGTAGGAATTTTATGTAAACACAAATACGTATGTGTATGTGTGTGTGTGCGCGCGCACATACACATAGTGACAACTCTTGCGACTACTCGTACACATCATCGATGTCCGATTCTCCCTACACACAAAACTTAGTATGGTCTCATTTTGTTCCTAGGATAGGAATATCATAGGAGTGGGAAACAATAGGAGGTGAGATGAATGGAGTACCACGTACAAGAAGAGAAGATGTACACACACGCATCCTGTCTCTGACACAACCGGGAGTACACGACGGAGCGCATTTGTACACGAAGAGGCAGCTTACGTGATAATTTGACTCTTTAATATGTTCACTTGATAATGCAATGTCGAGGACCACACATGAGGGATACAAAGTGCAACCTAGAAGCGGTGGCGCGTTATTGATCGAGTTTTCTTTTCTGGTACGTTAAAAAAAGATACCTCCACGAGTGTTCTTTTTTTGGGAACACGTGTATTCTACTTAAAACCATTGCTATGGAGAGATTTTTTTACTCCATTGTATATGTAGGCTTGAGAGGGCTTGATTTATTGGGTTTCTTGCATCTCGCTCTCTCACCCTCTCCATATCTAAACAAGATGACAGTGTCCACTCTATCTCTCTCCTCACCGGTGCTAGCCGGATCCCATCTACTGCAGGAGGGTAGGAGGTGCAGCATTGATGTTGTCGTCGTTGGCAAGGGAGGAAGCCGATGCGCACCGTCCTCTCTGATCCAGCGTCGACACGGATGAAGGTTGTTTGTGCCCTTGTTTGTTGCCATCGTGTGAGCAGATCCTCCTGCCCGCCTAAGCCACATCTCGCCCACCTGAGGTATAACTTCTTTTGGATTTCATGCTTCATTGTACTGGTCCAGCTCCCCAGGTCGCTGCATGCGGGTTTTCTTCTATACATCTACTCCCCAGCTCCCCATGTACAGTAGCTAGGCTTCGCCGGCTGGTCCAACATCACCTAATTTTTACTATTAGAGCAAATGCCACTCCAAACATTGTCCTCGTTTATGCCTCGGTGGAGGTATACATTGTTTGTTTTCAACAATGGTTGTGCGGTCATTGTCCATATACTCATATTGCTGCTGCTAATCTAGTACTATTACTAGTTAAATGAAGCAATGCTCGTGTTAAAGTGATGTCCCCTTTAAGTAATGATGTTGTCAATCTAGATGCGTCAATAAATGCTTCTGTCCTGCTTTCTTGTAGGTACCCTGCTTTCATTCCAATAAAGATAATCATGATGCTTCTATTTGTTGGTGTACCTTTCGTTAATTCTTATTGACAATTGAGATGTCGTTGTTAATCTGGTACCACTGCCAAAACAAAATAATGACACTACTTAAATATCCCATTTCTATATTTTGCAAACATCGATGTGTATCTCCATACCCGGGCATGTCTTCCTCTATCTTAAAATTGAAGGTTGGTGCAGCCCACGTTTCCGACGATTTGACGCGTGTGTGGTTGTTCACTTAACGGAGGGTGGTGTACCCCACACTACTAGGAAAAGGCCTTCTAATGGCGCACCGGTTTTGCCTTCTAATGGCGCACTACCGGTGCGCCATTAGCATCACGCCACTAGAATTCTTTTCTAATGGCGCACTGTCTTCGCCATTAGAATCGAGTATTCTAATGGCGCATCATTAATCGCCATTAGAACACAATATTAGTCGCCATTAGTAACAATTTTTTTCAAATTTTTTGCAGAATTTTTTTAAATTTTTTTTCAAAATTTCCATTTTTTTGTTTTTTCTTAATCTCGGTCACTATGGCTTAATCTCGAGTCAATATGCATAATCTCGGGTCAAATCGCACTCCATAGTCAAACTTCCCGAAAGGTCACCCATCCCTCTCACTACTCCACCTGAGCACGCTTAACTTCCGGTTCTATTCTCCTCGTTTCCAAGTCGCACTTGTTGTTTTCCTCGACAATAGTAAGATGTCAATCCTATTAACCTCGTGAATTTAGCTTGAGCATGTCTTGACACATTTCACTGTTTGAGTTTGAAACTATTGTTCTAAAAATTAGTAACACTAATATTTCTTGAATAATTAGTTCGCACCAGTTTGACCAGTTGACCATAGTTTGACCAGTTGACCAACTTTGTTTGACCAGATTGACCAAAATTCAAAAAACTAAAATAATTATTTATTAACACTAATATTCTTGAATAATTAGTTTGACCATAGTTTGACTAGATTTAACAAAAACTAAAAAACTAATTTTTTTTGAATTTTTTGCCTCGAGATCTTAAAAGCCCGTAACTTTTTTTTCTGTTAGGCTTTTGAGGATTTTAAAATGTTTAACGGGTTCCCGGTTAAATTCGGATGTAACTTTTCGAGTAGATGCTTTTCATATATAAAACTTTTTCATCCGAGTTCAGTATGCAAAAGTTATGGCCATTTACAAATTTCGGAGAGATTTTGCAAATAAAGTCGAAATTCATATTTGTAAATTTTCCCAACAACTAGACCACATATCACATGGAAAACTTATTTTCTTTTATTTTTTGACATTTTTATCATTTTTTTAATTTTTTTAAAACTGAAAAGGCGGTCCACGAAGTGCATTCGTTGGAAGTCAAGAACAACTAATGGCGCACCACAACCGTCGCCATTAGTAGTTAACCTAGTAATGGCGCACCACAACCGTGCGCCATTACTAACAAAAATTTTATAAATTTTTTATAATTTTTTTACTTTTTTTCAAAACTTCTAATGGCGCCGCGGTGGGTGTGGTGCGCCATTACTAGTTAAAACTAGTAATGGCGCACCACACCCATGGTGCGCCATTAGAAGTTTTGAAAAAAAACACTAATGGCGCACCGTGGGATATGGTGCGCCATTAGTATTTGGAAACTAATGGCGTACCAACACATGGTGCGCCATTAGTATATAGCAATGGCGCACCACATGTCTGGTGCGCCATTAGAATCAATCCTATCTATAGCCCTTTTCCTAGTAGTGCCACGTGAATGACAAAAAGTGCAACCGGGATGCGTGGATCGTTAGTTGATTGTAGTTTTCCACAATTTAAAATGATTGTTATGGAGATAAAAAGAAAACCACTCCACTATATTAGTACTATATAAGCTGGAGCCTCAGCGCATTTTTGCTAGTGTTTACACTCTTCACACTCTCTTCCTCCACTATATATACACGTTGGAGGCTCATCGTTTGTTTGCTAGGGTTTGCTCTGTTCACACTCTCTCACCCTCTTCAAATCTAAACAAGACTGTGCTGGCCTCTCTTACCACCCCTCATCGCTGGTCAAGGAGTCGTTCAGATCCCGTCGGGCCGGGAAGGAGAGGCGGTGCAACATTCACTCTATCGCCGTCGGTGAGGGAGGGAATCCACTGCCTGCTGCATTGTTCTCTTTCACCCAGTGTCGTCACGGGAGGTCCTCCGACCCCTTCTTCCTCACCCGTACGTAGTGCGGGCGAATCGGGCTCCTGTTGTACGCCTAGCCACATCTCGACAACCCTAAGGTATAACTTACTTTGAAACTGTCATAGCTCTAGCTGCATGCAGATCTTTTTTGCTTCTAAATTCGAATCTAGGTCTTGGTTCAAATAGGAAAGAAGGGGGGGCATGAATCTAGGCTGTGGTTCAATGAGGAAAGGAAGGGGAAAGTAGTATGGATTAGCTATCCAGCCGCTCTGTTGGTCGAAAAAGGAAAAGGGGGAAACGCGGTACACACATCTGTAAGGAACCGATCACTTTGTTGAAAAAGGAAAGAAACCGGGGGTCGGGAAGTTCATGCAGGACTAGAGTTGATGCCCTCACATAGGAAAAAGGTTGAGAGAGAACAAATATAGGACAAACACATACATGCTGATTGGTTCTTTGTTGCAACATACTCTACATCACCCATTTATATGCATGGAGGCACGTGATGCTGGCGTGTCCCATGTCCCATATTATTGATTAGTTGTTGTTAGTCTAATAGTGCCGCTGGAAAATTGAAGCAATGTTGTTGTTAAAAGTAAACTACAGTTTTAACAAATATTATTTTAAGAGATAGACTTTGTTAATATGAATCAATGCTAATGTTTTAGAAATTCTACTGTCCAACTTTGTTTTCCATTAAGATAAGGTATATGCTTCTTTTTGTGGCCGAATGTTCATCCTCTTTATTGACCAGTAATTGTTTCCTTTTTTCCTGCGTGAGAACAGGGAATTCAACTTGTGGCTATTGCGACATTTTGGTTCACTGCGCAAAACACTTTTGTTTTAAGAATTGTTTGTGCAGTTCAACTAAAATGTCACACTAGTAACATTGATTGATTTAGTGGAAGTACACAAAATGAGATTGTATTTCCTATATACTTGTAGGCAGATTGGCATTTGATATTGAGGTCTTTCAAGTCTGCCTCATGAAAGGTCAGCACTGGCCTTCATCCACATGATTGTGCAATGTGCTTTGACATGTTGTGCTACTTGTATTGGTACTATTTTAAATAAATGTTGAATTCAATGTATTGTATTGATGTCTTTTGCCATTAAGTGAACAAAAATGGGACCAACCCAGACATGGTGCTTGTTTGTTTGTTAGAAAAACCTCTGCATCAACCATTTATACATCGATGGTTGCGCCCCTGCAACTGTTTATGCTTTTTGTTAATCTAATGCCACTGGTTAGCAATAATAGTCTTAGAATTAACTACTGAACCTTAGTTCAAGACTAAAACTCTTATCGGATCGGTGGGAGTACATGTTTGACCAATGTATTGTTGAGATAATGTCTCTCTTAATATGAATCAATTATAGTGTTTTATAAATGGTACTATCATGCTTTCTCGTTCTTTCTACATGTTTAAGCAAGGTATTTTTAAGATAATGTCTCTGTTAATATGAATCAGTTACACTATTTTAGAAATGGCACTTTCTTGCATTGTCATTCTTTCTACATGTTTGACCAAGGTATTGTTAAGATAATGTCTCAGTTAATATGAATGAATGACAATGTTTAAGAATTGCTATTGTCCTGCTTTGTTTCCCATTAAGATAAGGTAGATGTTTTCTTGTGGGCGTATAAATCATCAACCGTTATTGGTCAGTAATTGTTTACTTTATACCGATTTTTGCAAATAGGGATATCAAAACTTCTGGTCGTTGTTATTTCGACTTTGATTTCAGTTAAAATGCACAAAAGGAGCCAATGTGTTTAAGGCAAACTATTGCATTATGGGGCCCAGTTGATATTTGTACTTTGCAGAAAGCAGTTGTCTCTATTCGCGGTAAATTACAGAACGAATAATCAAGAAGCTTTACAGAGGATTAGTAGACATTGGTGACATGACCAGTCTACAGAGCTCATGTGGCAACTCAACACCACGTGAAGTGCAAATTTCTACAATGAGGAAAGGTATGACCAAGTTAGTGGCGGACACAACTCCAAGAAACGAGATCGTGCTTTGTTATGTTCTGCTACTTATGTTATGTTTGTGTTTTGAATAAATGTTTAATTGGAGTTATTGTACTGCTATCTTTTCCTGCTAAGAGAATGAAGGTGATTATATTTGTGAGCGTACATCAACTAGTACCACTATTATAGTAATCACACTTTTTTGTATTAACGTAGTCAGGGATGCTCAGCTTGATTTCAGTGGAACTGCATAAAATGTCCAGATGGTTCGTGTCCTCCATAATACTTTAACATGCACAATACGACGAATGGTTCTCTAATCATTCATTGTCACCTTGAGCCACCAAACTATCTACATGGAAGGAGCTGCCAGTGTATTAAAGGCCGTGCAATATATAAATACGAAATCCACCATGCTACGCAAGACATTGGTTGTTTTCAGTGGAACTGCACAAAAATCTCAATTGGTTAATCCAGCTCCCATGTTCCATTTCAAAGTGCAAACTGATGACAAACCCCGCCCATTGCACAATCATAGGCATTAGATATTTTGAATGGGAAAACTTTGTCAAAGTTTAATCATTGATGTTAGCAAGAAGACATTCGTTTGATATTTATAATTGGAAAACCTTATCAAATTTTGCTCATTGATGTTACCAAGAAGACATGCATTTGATATTTTGGAATGGGATGCCCTTCGCCATGAGCAGCATTGATTGTTTTTTCCTATTTGTGTGTTCAGTTCATAAGTAAATATTGGCTATGACGTGACATGCATGAAT
The DNA here is from genome assembly GCA_021437245.1 of Aegilops speltoides. Taxonomy (NCBI): domain Eukaryota; kingdom Viridiplantae; phylum Streptophyta; class Magnoliopsida; order Poales; family Poaceae; genus Aegilops; species Aegilops speltoides. The sequence goes on from CM038145.1 coordinate 322,234,156, forward strand.
GTTGACTTATATATGGTATTTTAAGAGTTTGTTGTGAATGTGTTTATGAAATGCCAGGCATGTGAGTTTGATCGCAAAGTTGAGCTTGGAATGTTGTGACATGCGGCATGACGATGCAGGGTGTATCGACAATTAAAATATCCTCAAACTTTATGGTCCGCGTGAAAGTTGAAAACTTCAATCACACAAAACATAACGGAACTTTGTGAGATGGGTTAGTATGATAAACAGTAAATCATTCACTTTTGTACTGTCGAAGACAAGATTCATAATTGTTCTCACACAATGCCTACTGTACCATATCATTTTTACAATTTATATTGAGGAATATAAGCCACAGAAACTAGAAAACAAGCAAACTATGCATTGAAAACAGAATATGCCACAAACAGAACAGTCTGTAATGATATGAAAGACAAGCATACTTCTGCTACTGCAACAATTCTGAAAAATTAGGACAAGCTAGGAAATTTGCATATCAATCATGTGTAAAAAATTCAGATCAAAATCGTGCTTCCGTGATTTTTTAAAACTCTAGCAATGAGTGCAAAAGTTTCTGTTTTTCAGCAAGATCAAATCAACTATCACCGTAAGCCATCCCAAAGGTCTTACTCGGCACTTTGTTGAAACAAAAGCTATAAAACATGATTACTACAGTAGCTTAATCATGTGAACACACAAAAACAGGAAGGATAAATATTGGTTTTTCTCCCAACAAGCGCTTCTCTTTAATGTCTTTTTAGCTAGGCAAGATATTGTAATGATACTCTTCCAAGCCCAATTCCGATGATAGTCTTATTCATAATCCAAAAGATATAAGTGAAGTTCATGGATCATTCTACAATTAATATAGATTTACCAGCATCCAAGTTCAAAATATTTAAGTGAAGCACATGAAGCATTCTATAAAGCCGTACTCAAATAATTTAAGTGAAGCACAAAGAGCATTCTACAAAGACATATTCAAAAGGTTTAAGTGAAGCACATGAAGCATTCTATAAATCTATGAAAGACTAACTTATACTTGCATGGTGCAGAAAGAAAAAGAAAAACACAAAGGACACATATCATGTGAACAAAACAAAAACCAAGGTATACCGATAATTGTTGAAGAAGAAAGATGGGATGCCAACCGGCGCATCCCCAAGCTTAGATGCTTGAGTATATTTGAAGTATTTACTTAGGGTGCCTTGGGCATACCCAAGCTTGAACTCTTGCCTCTCCTTGTTCTTCTCATATCGGTAACTCCTCTTTCTTCGAAAACTTCATCCCCACAAAACTTAACAAAAACTTTGTGAGATCCGTTAGTATAATGAAGAAAATCGCTACCTTTAGGTACTGTTGTCAACTCATTCCAATTTCATATTAGCATTATATCTACTGTATTCCAACTTCACCATGGTTCATACCCCCCGATACTACCCATAGATTCATCAAAATAAGTGAACAACACATAGAAAACAAAATCTGTCAAAAACAGGCCGAGGCGGGCGGTTGCGCTTCCCAGGGCGGTTAATACACGCCTTAAAAGCGCGGAAGTCGCGGGGTCATGGGGGGAGTGGGCGCAGGTAATCTCGCGCTCCCCCACATCCCGTCCCCTCGGCTCCGCCGCCGCGGGGCTATAAGTAGGGGGAGGAGGGGGCAGCAGAACGCACACGCGCCCACCTCCCTCTTCGCCTCGTCTCTCTGTTGCCGTTGCACCTTCTTCAATCGTTGGAGCGTTGCCGCGACTCACCGTCACCGAGCTTCTCTTCGTCGTCGCCGCCTCCCGCCACTGCCGAGCATAACCCCATGGCACTCATCAGCGGCCGCACCGACGACTGGGACGGCGCCACCGTCCATGAGGATCACATCCAGTTCCTTCGCGAGACGTGGCGCCTCCCTCATCATTCTGGTCGACCTTCCGGCGACAGAGGGCGACGAGCACATTGTCTACTGGTCGCACTTCCTCTACGGCTTCCGCCTTCCGGCGAACGGGTTCCTCCGCTCGTTCATGGAGTTCTATGGAGTGCAGCCCCACCACCTCATGCCGAACACGGTGGTGCTGCTCTCCGCCTTCGTCACGCTCTGCGAGGGCTACCTCAGCACCCTTACCACACTCGAGCTGTGGGCCGAGTCCTTCTACCTGAAGCTCGACACTGCCGCCAAGAGCGTGGCGGCGCAGTGCGAAGCCTGCGGCACGGTGCGGTGCTCCAGGGCCGGGGGCGGGGCTCGCTTCTCGGCCATCGCCCTGCTGCAGTTGGCCAAACTATGGCAGAGGTCCTACTTCTACGTCAAGAACCTCCACTCGACGCGGAACTACATCAACTAGTCGGCTTATGCAGCCGGCCCGCCTGCCGAGCCCCGCTCCAACTGGAGCTACCGGCCGAAGACCCTATTGATCCCCTCCGCCAGCGCCCTTGTCAGGCTCCACGTGATGCTGGACTCAGAGGGCCTCAAGGCCTCTGACTTGCTGGCTGCCTTCGCGAAGCGCCAGGTGCTGCCTCTTCAAGGCCGGCCCCACAATATCAGCGACATGAGTGGGCGCCTGGATCCATCCCGGATGTCCACCATGGAGATGCCGATCTCGGAGGTCGCCTAGCTAGTGAACCACATCTCCGACTGCAAGCTGTCAAAGTTGGAGTGGCAGTTCGGCAAGCCGCCGTACAGCCGGGCTCATCCGCCGCCTACGGTAAGTCCTTCGCTTCTCTTTCTTTTTCTCTTTGCTGGTCCGATCTCATCTTGCCGCCCGAGCAGTCGGCCATGGTGCAGAACTTCCCGGGCCGGACGGCCACCGGTGCGCCGGCCACTGGCGAGCAGTTCCTGCCGGATCGGTCGATAAGCAACATGGGCGACCCCGATTTGTGGGCGGCCGCCATGGAGGAGGACGACGCCACAGGAGGTGGCAGAGGGGAAGCAGGCGGCTTCTCTGGAGGCGGCCTGAGGGAGTGGCCGGACGATGACGCGGAAGATAACGAGCCATGCCACGGGCACCACACCGATAGGGCGGGCGTCAGCTCTTCGGCCGCACCGACTGCAGCAGCCAGTGCGCCGAAGCGCCGGGTTGAGGGCAGGCTGTACGGCAGCCGGCCCAAGAAGCTGAAGACCTTGGCTGCCACGACCAAGCGGCAAGAGGCTGCTGCGAGGGCGGCCCAGTACCAGAGAGTCTCGAAGCCGCGCCCGATGGTGTCTGCGTAAGTGTTTCTAATTCTTCTTTTGTTTCTTTTCGTTTGCTTCTTCTTCAATGCTCTTTCATGCTTGCTTGAACAGGGCTCCCATGTCCCTCTCGCGAGCCCCGGCTGCTTTGGTGGTTGGGGCGGCCGACAGCTTGCTGTCTCCCGTCGCGTGAACCCGCTTGCCGCCCTCCAGGAGGACACGGAGAGGACCGCACGGGAGGCGCGCGAGGAGCGGGAGGATGCGGCCAAGGCGGCGCAGGCGGAGGCCGATGCTATGGCCAAGGCGCAGGTCGAGGTGGCGAACAAGGAGCAGGCGGACGCGGATGCCAAGGCGCAGGAGGCGGAGGCGTCCCGCGGTCAGGCCACCGGGCCTGTCGACTCGCAGCACCTGGAGCCGCCTGCGCCGGAGGTCCCAAAGCCGGCTGGCGGGGCGAGCGTTGTCCAGCCGGCCTGGGAGAAGGAAGGAGGCGACCCTGGTCATGGGGAAGAGGTGGTTCCGTCCGCGTCGGCTGTCGATGCGCAGGGCAGCCAGCCCGAGGGGCCACAGGCGGCACCATCTGACGGTGGGGCTGCTTCCCACGGTCCACATTCCCATGCGCCAGCGCCTGGCAAAAGCAAGCTCGGCGCCACGGCTGATGGAGGTTGGAGCCACTAGCTCGGCGGTGCCTGATGTTGAGGCCACCAGTGCCACACAGCGGAGTGGGAGTCTGGTGGTGGTGGCGGCGGCCTGAACGTGTCGGCGCAGGACGTCCAGACCCAACTTGGTGCTCCACGCACCGCCCTCCAGAAGTGCGTGCAGGAGTTCTTGACAACGCGCTCGATCGTTCGGGTACGCCACTACAAAAAAAGACACATCCGTGACATTTTGGGCCGAACAAAAAAAATTTCTGTCATACTTATGACATTTCTATGATGATAATTATGACAAAATCTGGTATCATCATAGATGCGTTGGGCTCCTACTTCTATGTTAAAAAATCATGACAGAAAATGGGCTTTTCGTCCTGGGCGGCCCGGAGACGCAGCTGCATGACATTCTTTGGGTCGTCCATGACGGAAAAAACCGTGGTAGTAGCGAGGGCGAGGAAAATATCGTGGTGTTCCCGGTTACGGTGGGTTGTCGAGGCCGAGCGATGCGCATTTCTCGTACCGCATACACACGCAGGTGCGGGCGTTGGGCTCTAATCAACCCGGCGAGGCGTTGGGCTCTAATCAACCCGGCGATTGCCTTTGCAGCAACGCGTTCTGTAACCCGAGCGATTGATCGATGGTGTTAATCAACTGATCGGCGATTCCTTTGCTACTGCTGCTAACTGAAGCCGATCGATGCTGCCTCTGGATGAACAGTGAGCATTGCAGGGGGGTTTGGATGAACAGTGAGCGGTGGGAGTGGATGACCAGGACCCAGTGGTGTTGCCTCTGGATGAACAGGACCCCGATTGATCGAGCCGGTTGGGGCTGGATGAACAGGACCCCGTGGAGGGTTCGACGAACAGGACGACCTCGTGGAGGGCTGGATGAACAGGACGACCCCGTGGAGGGCTGGATGAGCGATGAGCGGTGGAGGGTGGATGAACAGAGCTCGTGGAGGGTGGTTGAATAGGAGCCCAAGGGGAGGGTGGTTGAGCAATGAGCGGTGGAGTAGCGCGGTGGACGCTGGATGAGCAGGAGCCCGTGGATGAGCGATCGCGGTGGAGGCCGGAGGAGGTCGACGGTGGATGAGCAATGTGCACGGAGGCGGGAGGAGGTCGACGATGGAGATGAACAGTATCCCGTGGAGTCCCGTTTTGCGGTACGCCACATCCCTCCCGATGAACAGGACCCCCATTTTGACCGTAGCGCTCCAACACAAATACGTTTCCTCTGTTTTACTGTACGCCACACCCCTCCCGATCAACAGGACCCCGTTTCGACCATAGGAGGTCCAACACAAGTCCGTTTCCTCCGTTTTGCGGTACGCTAGACCCCTCCCGATGAACAGGATCCCATTTCGAACGCGGCCAGTCGAACACAAGGTCATTTCCTTCGTTGTGCGGTACGCCAGGCCTCATTTCCATCGCATGTTCCGTCCAAGCCGGTTGGCTCCCACGCGTTCCGTTGCCTCCCGATGAAAACGACGCATTCCGTTGCCTCCCCATGAACACGACGCATTTCATTGCCTCCCCATGAACACGACGATGATGTAGTTTCTCCGTTCCGACCCAGCCATGTACACGAGCCCTGGCCGTACATATGCGTGAGTAGGCGTTCGGGACCCCACCTGTATGTACATACGTGGCCGTATTTAATTTCTTGCACCCTGGCCGTTGTACGTACGTGTACATGCTACGTGCGCGCCTCTACTACAACACGTGCGTGCCTCTACTACGACTAGTATGTACGTACACGTTCGCGACCAGAATGACAACGCTACGTACTCTTTGACTAGGTGGGTCCCGACTGTCAGGCAATTCCTTCCGTGCGAAGATGTAGCTAGTGGGTCCCAGCAGTCAGGGGGGCGAATCGTTTTTTTTTGCCCGGGCACACTTCCTTGCGTGCGAAGATGTAGCTGGTGGGTCCCAGCAGTCGGGGGGCGAATCATTTTTTTGCCCTTAATATGGACGCACTTCCTTGCGTGCGAAGATGTAGCTGGTAGGTCCCAGCAGTCAGGGGGAAACATTTTTTTCGCGCAATACGGTGGCCCGTCCAATGGGTCCTTGCTGTCAAGTGGAGGAATCATTATTTTCCCCGTAATAAGGAGGCACTTCCTTATTGCGGCCGTGGACCCAGCTGTCAGCCTCTCCACGTACAGTCCATGTCTGATGGAAGTCGTTCCTTGACCACGTTGACCATGCTGCGCCGAGAGCACCAGGGCGGTGGACGATGGTGAGGCCTACGAAGGGGACGACACGGAGCGAGGGAAGACGCGGCAATGGAAGCCCGCGCAAGAGGAGTACGAGGGTTCACTGGTTCGGCTGCAGTGTGAGGCTGCCGTCGCCACAGGGCCTGGCCAGTGGTGGGGATAGTAGGGGGTGGTGAGGCCTCCGCGGCAGCACAGCCGGCCATGGGAGGCAGGAGCATGCGGCACGACCGGCGCTGCTTTGGGCGGCTGGAGCAAGAAGACCAGAGGTTGAAGAAGCACTACAGCCGTTGGATGGACATCGTACGATCACTGGAGCTAGAATCGTTCATACTGACTAAGTTGACAAAGCCCTCAGTCCCCGTCAACTTAGTAGGCCCACAAGTCAGCCTCCCACCAAGGTGGGTCCCGGCTAGCAGGGGGCGTATTCATTTTTTGTGTGTAATAAGGAGGCACTTCCGGTGGGTCCGAGCTGACAGCGGGGGGAACGTTTTTTCGCGAAATACGGTGGCCCGTCCGGTGGGTCCTAGCAGTCAGGGGGAAACGTTTTTCTCGTGAAATAAGGTGGCCCATCTGGTGGGTCCCTGCTATCAGGTGGAGGATTAATTATTTTGCGCGTAATAAGGAGGCACTTCCTTGTGGCCATCGTGGACCCAGCTGTCGGCCTCTCCACGTACAGTACTCTTCCAATGGAAGTCGTTCCTTGACTACATTGACCACGCCGCACTGAGAGCACCAGGGCGGTGGACGACGGCAAGGACTAGGAAGGGGACGACGCGGAGCCGGGGAAGACGCGGCAGTGGATGTCCACGCATAGAGGAGTATGAGGGTTCACTCGTTCGGCTGCGGTGTGAGGCTGCCGTTGCCACAGAATAAAAGGGGGTGTGGGTGATTAGAGGGATGGCCTAGCCAGCGGCAAGAGTAGTAGGGGGCGGTGAGGCCTCCGCGGCATCACAGCCGGCCACGGGAGGCAGGAGCACGCGGCACGACCGGCGCTGCTTTGGGCGGCTGGAGCAAGAAGACCAGAGGTTGAAGAAGCACTACGGCCGTTGGATGGTCATCGTACGGTCACTGGAGCTAGAATCGTTCATATTGATTAAGTTGACAAAGACCTCCATCCCCGTCAATTTAGTAGGCCCACAAGTCAGCCTCCCACCAAGGTGGGTCCCAGCTAGCTGGGGGAGTATTCATTTTTTGTGCGTAATAAGGAGGCACTTCCAGTGGGTCCGAGCTGACAGCGGGGGGAACATTTTTTCGCGAAATACGGTGGCCCGTTAGGTGGGTCCCAGCAGTCAGGAGGGAAACATTTTTTCACAAAATACGGTGGCCCGTCCAGTGGGTCCCTACAGTCAGGCGGAGGAATCATTATTTTCCGCATAATAAGGAGGCACTCCCTTGCTGCGGCCATGGACCCAGCTGTCAGCCTCTCCACGTACAGTACAGTTTCGATGTAAGTCATTCTTTGACCATGTTGACCACGCCGCGTTCCGTTGCATGCATGCATCCATGGGCGTGGAGCGTCCCCACTGTCAGCCTCTCACATACAGCCATCTTCCGATGACTCTCGGTTGTTGACCACGTTGACCACACTGTGGCGAGCGCACCAAGGCTGGTGGATGACGGAGAGGCCCCAGACTGCAACGACCCGGAGATGGGGAAGACGGGGCAGTGGAGCCGCACATGGAGAGGAGTGGGAAACTTGACTGGTTCGGGTGCACGGCAGCACAGCCGCGGTGCCGCCCACGGGAGACAGGAGCAAGAACAGAGGTTGAAGAAGGAGCACGGCTGTTGGATTAAAATCCAACGGTCCAGCTGCTAGAATCATTTGTTGATTAAGTTGGCAAAGCCCTGCGTACACGTCCGCTTAGTAGGCCCACAAGTCAGCCACCAAATCTGACGGGTCCCAACTGTCAACGGGATGAATAATTTTTTTTGCATAACAAGGAGGCACTTCCTTCCGTGCGAAGATACAGTCGGTGGGTCCCAGCTGTCAGGTGGAGGAAACATTTTTTTCACCTTAATAAGGAGGAACTTTCCTTGTGTGCGATCATGGACCTCGTGGGTCGCAGCCGTCAGGCTCTTCATGTTCAGTCATCTTTCGATGACTCTTGTTTGTTGACCACGCCGCACCGAGCGCAGCGAGGCGATGGACGACCGCGAGGCCCCGGACGGGAACGACTCGGAGATGAGAAGACGCAGCAGTGGAGTCGCAGATTGAGAGGAGGAGAAGGGTTATAACTGGTTCTGGTGATGTGTGGGGTTGCAGTCGGTGGAGAATAACAGGAGGTGTGGAGGGGTGGAGGGATAGCCTGGCCGGCGGTGGGGTAGCGCTTCGCAGCGATGCGTGCTAAGCAGAGCCGCTAGCCGCCAGAGGCCGGACCAGGCGGTCCCAGCGACGCTGGAGGAAGAAGACGAGAGATTAAAGGTGCATGCTGGCCATTGGATATAAATCCAATGGCTGTGAAAGTCATAATCATTTGTTGACCAAGTTGACAATGCCCTGCGTAGGCTTCGACCTATTGGCCCACATGTCAGCCTGCAAAAATGTGGCATATATTTAACCCATGTTTTCTAGAATGTACAGTCCATTTGCTGGGCTGTGTGAACAAATAATTCCGCATCAATCAGGCCCATTTATATTTTCTAAGAAATCCCAGCCCATTTGCACTTCCTTGAAATACACGAATTAGCTGGGCTCATATATATATATATATATATATATATATATATATATATATATATATATATATATATACCCTATATGTCTCATATACTACCATGTGGTACTATATATAATGTTATGTTAGAAGGAGCATCAAAAAATAAACCAGAGAGGCACATTTATATATATACATATAATTAACAAATTAGCGAGTTATTGCTAAAAATAAAAATGAGCGCGTTATTATTAAATTGGTCCTTAAAATCTACGCAAGCTTTTGTACGCAATCACCAGGATTTTCCTTGCCTGTGAGTCAAAAACAAACAGGATTTTCCTTGCCAACTTCTGTTAAACATTTACTTTTATAAGTTAATAACACGTGGGATGTTTTTATAATGTATATATAAGTCTCTATAAAATATACTATAATAGCAATAATATAAATATATATAATGTGGTTAGAAGGGAAAACATAAATCGGACACAGCATTATTATTCTTATATATATATAAATAGAACAGAGACCTACGTTTTATTAATAAAATACATTGGGCTGCCGATCTTTAAGAAAAAGCCCATAGGCCGGTATGGACCTCAAAAAATAAGTTGAAACCACTGTCTCCGTATGTCGTGGGCTACGCATGTTAAAATACAAAACCTAGGCCTAGCTGATACTTGTTCGCCCTCTGGGAAAAAATGATACCAGATCCCCGAGCGAATTGGATTAAAGAGGGGGCCGGCGGCACGACTGAAGAAGCACATCAGGAGCGATTTTTTTCAGTGGATGGCTCTCGATAGCGTTTTTTACTTGCCTCTGCTCCATACAACTTGTATTTTTAGCCTCCCAGTCCGTCGTGGTGAACCAGCAGCCCATTTGCTGGGCGGGCCAACCTACAAAAACCATCACTCGATTTTTCATCAGGCCCCAAAAACAACGCAGTACTATGTTTGTTTTGAGGCCGAAAACATTACGGCAGGGGTTGAGCGGGGGAGAGGGGAAGACAGAGTAATAAAAAGATTAAAAGGAGCTGATGCGCCGTTGCTACCCTAACAAAGCAGGTGCAATTCTTCTCGAGAAGATGGTGTGCCGTTGACACATACACGTCACATACCCCACAGTAGGCATACTAATAAGTTCACACACAAATACAACAGAAAAGGTAAACATCCGTATCAAACTCAGGTTCACAGGACACGTTCATATTCATAGCCAACATTCACTATCAACAACTCAAAAGATTCATATATACATAAGTTCAGCATATCTATGCATCCAAATGATTGATAGATCACACGACAATATTCATACATAATTCACAAAAAGATTTAGATATACACATGTTCAGTATTTTTATGCATCCAAATGATTGAGACCACAGCCAATATGATCCGTGGACGAACTTTAATTACCTAGGGTACAGACTGGTAAATGGTGTTCACTCGGAGGTACTTCTTGCTAAAATTTATTTTTGTACGAGTAAACTTCCGAGTACATAAGAGGCAGCATAGACAATCTGAACTTTGCTTGTAGGTTTATCCTAAAATAGTGGCCTTGTGCCGAGCGAGGTTTGAGCAACTTGGCCACTACTTTCATCCAACTAGTTTACTGGCTCATCTTGGTCCTGTAGCTCACCAAAATTCTACATTTCAGACGAGAAAGGAGGCGGTTGAGAAAACGAACCACCAAATTTTTTGTGCAGTTCGACTGAAATGGAGCATACCTGGCGTGCAGAGTGATTAAGTGCCAGATGAATATACGCGTCAACCAACTTGTCTGGAATCTTTAGACTCCATGCCATACAGGTCGCTACCATATCTGCCGATAACCAAAAGGCACAAGTTGGGACCAAAGACTAGACTGTGTTCTTCTGGGCTATCCGCCAAGTAATATTTTTGGCGTTCACTCTCCTAATACTTGGAGTTCGACAACTGGTTGACGCCGGTTGATACTCGAATGAATATAGGCACTTCTTGTCAACATCGATGCTTGTCTGAGTGAACGTTGGAGTACATAGCAGCAGCATAAGTATCTGTCCATCTGATAATTTTGTGCAGTTCTACTGAAATCACCCAATGCAATGATTTGCTCATGAAGTTCAGCTCCAAGTTACTCCTTTATAAAATCGCAAACAGTAGCACAATACCAAATTACTAATACATGACAAGCACAATAATCAGGATAAAGACCAGTACCAACTTGTGTGAGGTAGCATATCAATTACTATTTCCTTTGACTGGAAGCCGAGATAAGTGAAGCGACTGACAACAAAGGAAGAAAGCAAGCCGAGATTAGCGATCGACGGAAAGGATGTGGTTGCCGAGGCAATGAAGCACCCAAAGTTTTTGTGCAGTTCCACCAAAATCGAGCATCCCTGTTGGCACATATATTGAGAGTGAGATTACTGTAATAGTGGGACTAGTTGATGAAACATACACTAATAAATAGAAGCACCCTCATTATCTTAATGGGTGAAGTTAGCAACATAGTAGTTTTTGCTTAAAAAGAGGTATTAGTTTATTTAATCAGTGCCAATTAGCTCAACACTCAAAGCATTGCCATTTATCATAGGTTACAAAACTTTAACGTGCAAAGATAAAGGAGTTTCTCATGACAGTAGCACGATACAAATAGAGATGACAACAAACTAATATGGATGAAGGCCTTAGGCCCGTACCAACCTGAGAAAAAAAGCTTATTCATGTAGTCCCATAAGAGAGGATAAAGCACTCACTAGAATCACTCAATAGTATATATTTTTGTGCACTTCAAATGTATGGTTGAAATCACTCTTGTTTACCAGTGCTGAAATTATATCGAAAGATTATCAAGAACTTCCAGCAGAGTTAAAGCACTGGCTGGGATACAGTTCATTGTATTGTCTTGTGTAGTTCCACTAAAATGCATGATTGGCACAACATGATCCCTGTTTGCACAAGTAGGAACAAGGTGAAACCTTCATTATCATAGTGAGAAATGATAGGAAGAGATTAGCATATTACTCTAACAGTAGCATCAAATTCATGACGGACAATACGCAAAACATTGCCTCATTGAACCAATGGCAATAAATTGACATGCAAAACAATAGTACTGTTATGTCATGACACTAATAATATTCCCTCACTGCTCCACCACATGATTCAACTCCATAGACAAACATACACACGTACATGATTCAGCATAGGGTCCTACTAAAGATTTGTTTAACTCCGACAGGAAAATTAGGCAGCAGTAAATTAGTGGTACTTAAGTACTCCTAATTAATTAAGTGAGACAGCAGAAGTGGAAGGGCTCCCTGGAGGATCGTCTCACATGTAAGGTAGTCATTGCCGGAGCCCTTGAATGGCCTCGATCGAGGCCTCCGCTTCAAAGAAGATCGCCTTGGCACTGTTTATTCTTCTTCTTCTTCCTCTTCATGCTCTGTTTCTCTTTCTCCTCACCAGTTGGTGAAACCAAGTACATGATTGTCCTTCTATTTCAGAATTGGTTTTATTAGTGAGGGAGTACAAGTGTACTAGTAAAAAATAGCATTATTTTCTCATGGTAGTCGGAAAATAGAGATGAACACATGCATTAAATATCATTCTTACCTAAAGGAAGGTTATGGCGCCAATATGGATGATGAGGATTCAACACGATCTCCCTTTGTGCGTTCCACCAAATGAACCAACGGTTCCATTCTCGACATTCCAGCTTAAACAGACAAAAGTCACTTCTTTTAAGAAGAGTTTTGTGCAAAGGCACCAAAAGGTCACAACAAAGAACTGTGTGAATTGATATCCTGTTTGCACAAAAAGGTCAGAGGAAACAATGGAGTCTCAAACAATTACAGTAAAAACATTTGGCTAAACTTGTCATGGCTTATAACAGTGGCATGGCTTCATTTTTACCAGGACATTAGATTAAGAACAGCTAAATATTTGGTATAAGGGCATGGGACAAGTGGGTGCACCAGCATCCAAATGTCATGTACAAAAACAGGGGCATAAAGTGGCGATTCATAGTTTGTTGCCCGAGAAACAAACATCCAAGCAACATATCCGGTTGGTCCTTTTTGTTCACTCTAGCCACCTACTCCTATGTGTGGATAGCAAATCTAGTCCCGGTCATACCACTGTACACAGATTACCCCTATATTTCCTGTTCAACCAAGAGACCGGTTGGATGACCAACAGACTACTTTCACCCTCTTTCCTTCCTGTTTGTACCAAGTCCAATGTACATACTAAATTCCCCACCCCCACTTTATTTCTTGTTTGAATTAAGTACTCCTCCGTCTAGATTACTTGTCATCAAAATGGATGTGTCTAGAACTAAAATACATCTAGATACATCCATTTCAATGACAAGTGTTTCTGGACGGAGGGAGTACAAGATTCGACTCCATGAAGTAGCTTTACCTATAACAATAGAAGAAAAAAATAGGTGACGTTGGACCATCCGATCGAGAGGGGCTGAGAGGTAGAAAATGATGCACATGCAGCGACATAGCAAGCTGGGGAAGTAGAGCTAAGGCGGTTTCGAACGAAGATATACATGAAGATCGTCGGGATGTGGATATGTGGGCGGCGGGAGGCCGGATCCGCCCACAGGCAATGAAGAAGGGATCGGAGGACCTCTCGCGGCGGCGCTCAGCCAGAGATAACGGTGCGGCCGGCAGCGGGTCTCCTCCCTCACTGTCGACGACGGCCTAAATGCTGCCCCTCCTCCCCTTCACCAGCGGAGGGGGATGCGTCCGGATCTGTAACCAGCGGTGAGGATAGAAAGACAGTGTTTTTTGAAGGGACAAAGATAGTTTTACCACCCCTATTCTTGTTTAGATGTGGAGAGGATGAGAGTGTGTGAATAGAGCAACCCTAGCAATCAAGCGCGGAGGCTCTGGCCTACATATACGTAGTGGGGTAGTTTTCCTTTTTCACTACATCAAAACAATCGTTTAAAATTGTGTACTACTCCATGCCAGGTCGTGGTTTTTTTAGTTGTTGATGGTTTTTTGAGATAGCTACCCGCTTGTTCCAAGTGGTGTAACGGTGTGCCAGGTCGCACTTTGTATCGTTCAAGTCTGGTACTACAAGTCCCTCCATTAAATGAACAACCACCCCCTCGTAAAAATTGTGAACAAGCCCACGGCTAAAATTAGCGGAAGTGGGTTGCCCCAACATGCATTATTATTTATATTTTCTACTCCCTCCATTCCTAAATATAAGTCTTTTTTATTAGCCACACCTAAGACAAGAAATTTTTTTTATTAGCAGTGAACCCCACATGTCATAGACACAAAAATTGTGGCAATATTCCCATAGGCAAGCCAAAGTGTGTCTAACAATTTGAGCAACTCAAGTTAGGCAAGTGTGGCAAGTGTGGGAAAAATAATGTGGCAACATAAGACAAACATAGTCTCAATCCAAATAGCCCCGAATTTTTAGTGACATGCATGAAAATTAGGTTAGTTAAATTTATAGTCAAAATTTGGCAAGGTGCATCAAATCAACACATGCAAGTATCAAAAGGAAAGTCACGACATGCATGCATGTGTTGTACTCCCTTAGTTTCCAAATATAAGTCTTTTTAGAGATTGCAACAAGTGACTACATACGAAGCAGAATATGTCTACATACATCCATATGTTGTAGTCCATTTGAAATGTGTAAAAAGACTTATATCGAGTGTAGTGCTTTGACATGTCACGTCAACTCGTACAAGACCGAGAAGTTTGATTACTACAACGCCCTCTCCCTCACGGACTGAGCTCCGGTGCCTTAACTGCACCTGCCTTTGGCTGCATAACAGGAGGGCCAACCACCTGTTGGGCCCACCTGTCATAGACGCAAAGGTAGGAGCAGTAAGTCAATGAAGCTGTGTCCCTCCCTCGCGCATGAGCGTGGTGGCTGGCAGGACTAGTAGAAGCTATCGCTACACGCTATCCCTCCCACACGAGGTGGACGGACATGCAGTAGTGGATTCGATACTCTAGAAGTAGGAGTAACATCATTGTTCATCTTCTCGAAGAGGCGGAGAGCCAAGCGCAACCCAAACGTGGCAGTTGCGAACGCTCGCGTGGTGCGGTGCCTTGGAGCACGCATATAGTAGCCAAGCTCTTGCATGAAACAAAATTGCTATTTGAGCCAACTATTGTAGTAGTACTAGTACTTGCTACTCCCTCCGTCTAGGTGAGTAAGTCATTGAATTTGCAGCTAAGCTTCCCTCATTGAATTGTTTAACAATTAAACTCCATCATCCATTAGTTGATACTCATTATGCATAGGTCCACGCTGTCGGTGTCAAAACCAGCAGATCTCAGGTAGGGGGTCCCGATCTGGGCGTCTTAGGCTAATGGTAACAGGAGGCGAGGGACACAATGTTTACCCAGGTTCGGGCCCTCTCGATGGAGGTAAAACCCTACTTCATGCTTGATTTATATTGATGATATGAGTAGTACAAGAGTTGATCTACCACGAGATCGTAGAGGCTAAACCCTAGAGGCTAACCCATGATTATTATGATTCTGTCTCTAAGGACTAAAACCCTCCAGTTTATATAGACACTGGTGAGGGCTAGGGTTTACATGGAGTCGGTTACAAGAAAGGAAATATAATATTCGGATCGCCAAGCTTGTCTTCCACGCAAAGGAGAGTCCCATCCGGACATGGGACGGAGTCTCAAGTCTTGTATCTTTGTGGTCCAACAGTCCGGCCAAAGTATATAGCCTGGCTATCCGGATACCCCCTAATCTAGGACTCCCTCAGTAGCCCCTGAACCAGGCTTCAATGACGATGAGTCCGGCACGCAGTTTTGTCTTCGGCATTGCAAGGTGGGTTCCATCTCCGGATACACCAAAGTAATTATCGAACACTTAGACCGTGTCCGAAACTGCAAGATGATCTTCACATACCACCTAGAGAGCATAGCATAAATCTGGTCTGTTGGCAATTTTAGACAAAGCGACATGACACCACGGTCGGGTCATTATTCGAACCATTTTCCCACAACCATCCATAGCGCATATTGCGAGGCAGTTTCCTTGGCACGTCTTCTCACAGCAGAGATCATTGGCCCTTATTACGGGATTTCCATCAATACGGGTATGGGTAACCCAACCGCGCAATCAATCATGGCGCTTGGGAAATAACCGATTCTCAACGGGAAAGTGGGGAGGCGCACTGTTGTCGTCGCCTCTATAAAGGGATAAGGATTCCCCATTTTCACCCACGCCTTCTTCCTCCTATGCTTATCCATTCCCACACCCTCGAGCTCCAGCGCCCTGGTTCACGCTTTCTCCGCACAGCCGAACATGTCCGGAGCAGGGGGCAAGTGGGTGGCCTCCACCGTGAAGGCGGCTCATATTGTGAAGCTCCGGGCAGCCAGGTACTTGGCTGCAGATATCGCGCACCGGCTACCGGACGAAGGGCAGGTCACTCCAACTCCGGAACCCCATGAGAGGGTCGTATTTCTCGCCCACTTCGTCCGTGGACTTGGATTTCCACTTCATCCCTTCGTCCGCGGGCTCATGTTCTTCTACGGGCTAGATTTCCATGATCTAGCCCAAAATTTCATCCTCAACATCTCGGCGTTTATCGTCATGTGCGAGGCTTTCCTCCGCATCAGGCATCACTTCGGCCTGTGGCTACGAATCTTCTGCATGAAGCCGAAGATCGTGAGCGGCCAGCAAGTGGACTGCGGAGGCGCCATGGTGGGCAAGATGCCCAACATCACCTGGCTTGACGGCTCCTTCGCGGAGACCGTGAAAGGGTAGCAATCGGGGTGGTTCTACATCACCGAGTCGTGCGACACCAACTGGCCGGCGGCCCCCGAGTTTCGATCCGCAATCCCCATGCGGCTCACCTCCTGGGAAAAGAAGGGCCTGGCACAGGGCGAACTCCGCAGAGCTGATCGACTTCGAATCGCATCAAGAATATGAAGGACAAGAAAATCAACCTTGTCAACATGGTCCAGGTCATGCTTGTCCGCCGGATTCTTCCGTGCCAAAGACGGGCTTTTAATCTGTGGGAGTTCATCCCTGCTGAACACCAGGCGCTTCAAAAGCTCTATGGCATGACGCACAAGGGCGCCTGGAAGGCGCTGTTCAAGGCCTCACGGACTTCACACCGCGCAGCTCCCCCGCCCGGTGAGTTTTCTGACTATCACCGGATTCAGTTTTTCCCAATGTACTCATGGGGGAATCTTAAGTCATTGTGTGTATTTGATCAGGAGTACGTGGAGATGTCGGAGCGGATTAACTGTCTGGCTCCATTGCCAGAAGGTCCAGCCAATGCTCTCTTGACAGAGATGCTAGTCCTGGCGCCCTACAAGGCGCCGGAGAAGAAGGCCGAAAAGAAGGCCCCGGGGACCAGAAAGGGTCTCCGGTGTAAGGTTGTACCGGACGCCTCGTTCGAAGATGACGAGGCACACTCCTCCCCCGAAGGGGAGGAAGAAGAGGAAGGGGCCGCCCCATCCGGAGAGGATGGGGGGCCCAAGAAGGCAGGCCAGGGGACCGAGAAGGGTCCCCGGCGCAAGGCCGTCATACCCTCGTCGTCCAAAGACGACGAGGCAGATTCCTCCTGCGGAGGCGGGGGGAAACATGAAGAAACTCTGCCTCCCCGCACTGGGGAGGAGAAGAAGAGGAAAGCTGCCCCGGAGGGGGAGGCTAGGACGCCCAAGAAGGGAAAGGCGTCCCTTCCAGATTACACCACCACTGCTGCCTATAGAGAGGAGGAGTGGCTGCCTAGGGGGAAGCCCCTAGTAAGATCGTAAGTATTCGCACTCTATTCTACTTTAGTGCAACTTCGCTTCATAGTTTTGTTATAACGCCGAACATCTATGCAGTCCGGCCAGGGTCCATCCCAAGGTATCATCTTCGGATTCCTTGAGTGATTCAAGGATGAACTAGCTCCCGACGGCCACTACTCCTCGGCCTGCGGATGACATGGAGGTGTTGTTCCAAAGGCTCCCGGAGCAAGGGGAGGTGACTTTGGAGAAGCCCCAAGGCGGAATTCCAGGCGCCGGGCACACGGGGTATAAGATCCCCGTGGATCGTACCGACGAGAGCCGTAGCAAGCCGTGCTCTCAGCCGGATACTATGTCGGAACCTTCGATGGTTCCGGATTCGGGCAGGCGGCCCCTCGCTAGGGAGGGCGAGCCATCCGTGCCGATGACTTCCATTACGCCAGAGGCGTCGGATAGTCTGCTCAAAGTGCTTCGCGGCGCTTCCATGGATGAAGAGCACCATACTCTTATGAGTGCGGTGATTCAGAAGGTTCTGTCTGCCAAGAGCGGACTAACCGAAGCCTGCACCAGCCTCCTGACAGGCTTGAGGTAAGTAGTAAAAATGTGTGAAATTATCACCCAATAGGTAGTAGCCCCTGATACTCTGTTTGGTGTTCGGAATGAAAAGCCAAACGGAGGGTCGATTATGATCTGCAGGAGACTAATGGTAGGTTTACATGTTAATAAGCAAGCGGTGCTGCTTGCCGCTGCTTCCCGCACGACCGAGGTCGCCGGACTGAAACGGGACCTAGAGCAGGTACAAGGAGAGCTCGGCCTCACGAAGAGGCAGCTCGAAGAGAACAAAGGTGCGTGATACCCCGTTCACATATTTGTAAACAATAGACAAACATTGGTGATTCTAACGACAAAACCTCATGACTTTGTGGTAGGGGCCACCACCGCAGTGGCATCTCTTAAGAAAGAGTTGTCCGAGGCCGAACACAAGGCGGCCCTAGATCACAAGGAGCACGAAGAGCAAGATGCCAGAGTGGGCGAGGTACAGCAAGAGCTCCATGAGCTTGGCAAGAAGTTTGAGTCCTTGGAGCATGATCTTAAGATGAAAGAGGCTGAGCTTGTGAAGGCCCTTGCGAGTGTGAAAGTCGTCAAGGCCGAAGCCGAAAAGGCACAACAGGAAATCCAGGCGGCCAAGATGGTAGCGGCGGATAAGACATTCTTTATGCAAAGCAAGCATGTGGAGGAGACATTTCTTTTACTTACCTGGATTCGGAGCTCTCCAGGGGCATTCGCAGATCTGCCATGCAGCATATCTGATGTTGCGGAGTTTTACCGTGCCGAGGAGGGGAGCTCAACGGTGAAGCTGGTCTGGTCCCAGTATGCTGGAGCCGAACACCCAGTGCCTCTAAGTGACCAACTGAAGTAGTTGGTTGACTCCACAGGGCGGCCGAAGTGGCTATGAAAGATTTCATAGTCCGGATGTGGCCTGGTGAGTCCTTGCCTGCTAGCTACTTCGGCCTGATAAAGCGGATGGTCAACGCATGTTCGTGGCTTGAGGTGATCAAGCGATCCATTTGCATTGAGGGTGCCCGCCGGGCCTTTGCCCGTGCGAAGGTGCACTGGGGAAAGCTGGATGCGGAGAAGCTGGTGAAAGACGGGCCGCCGGAGGTCAAGCCGCATCGCTGTCCCGAAAAGTATTATGATGGCGCTATGAAAGGCGCTCGTCTCGTGGCCGACGAATATACCAAGGACACGATCCTTGAGTAAATGTACTTCTGTCGTTGTTGTAATATAAAGACGAAGCTACTTGCGCTATATAGCACTTTTTGATTTAAAATATTACCTTCTGTGCAACTGTTTATAGAATTTTGAAAGTAGGCCAGTCATCGGCTTCCGCCCCCATGTAACTAGTACCGGGGTGTTCCTGGAAAAACCCGGACACTCTATCCAATTTTTTGGTCCCTTAAGGAGGTATCTGGCGCAGCGAACAAGGCAATCGGACTATACGGCTTTATAACTTTCACTTAACCATAGAAGTCTATAATTTTAAATTTCGGCGAAGCACCTAGAATTCGGAAAGCCGAATTGGGCCGCTATATACGCCTAAATCGGACGAAGTTGATTCCTCGCCTAAAGCGGAAAAAGTCGTTAAGGATATTAAGACCTCTCAAACAGCGACCAGCTCTCGCCGCATCATGC
Organism: Aegilops speltoides; assembly: GCA_021437245.1. Lineage (NCBI taxonomy): Eukaryota > Viridiplantae > Streptophyta > Magnoliopsida > Poales > Poaceae > Aegilops > Aegilops speltoides. The sequence goes on from CM038145.1 coordinate 322,253,730, forward strand.
CGGTCAGTTTTTGGCTTTCTCTACTGAGGTGTTCATCCGAAAGAACTGGGACACAATCACAGTAGTTCTCCCTGTGCTACCTTAGCCGATATAACGGAAAGTAAGGTACCAAAACAAGGCAGCCGGGCAAACCCAACTATTGACCCAAGACATGATTCCAAGCTGATGCATATAGTGCTATAAGTTCGTGGTGCCGCACTGTTGAAAGTGTACGGACTTGTTTTGCCGTATTATGGGGCACCATAAGAAGCCCCTGGCAAACTAAACGTACCAAGGTGTACGGATGCAATATTAAATAAACATTTGTAGGAAAAATGTGCAAATAGGAATAATAAGCTGACGCTATATATTATCTCCCATTGATGAATAATACGTTTAAGCGTATGTTTACAATGTGTGCAGTTAAGTAGAAGTAAATAGGACTATTTAACATGTCCTATCCAAGGGCGGGCTGCATATAGGTATATAAAACAGGTATAACGATCGTGAACAGATTCCACCTGGGTATTTCCTTTGTGCGCAAAGCCTGTTGTCTCCTTGATTTTCTCTCTTGTGTAAGTCCGACAATCCGGCTCTTCTGAAGAGGCTGCCCTAGAGCAGTGTCCTGAAAGATAAAAGGGGGAGTTATTAAAGTATGTTGCGGTTATACCGCACTGTTGACTGAGTCATTGTTGCGCCTCCGCCTATGTCCATGGTATTTTGAGTGCGTAATTGTGTAAGTGTGGCATGAACGCTGCTTTGATGGGGCTTGAGCGGAGGCCGGACTGCTAGTCGCGCTCTTGGCGTGCCTAGCGATCCTGTTGCGGGGTGCTCCGGACCTGCTTGACGGTGTTCGAGGCTGTTGTCGCCGGATTGGTGGTTTGTCGGAGAAGGACGCATTGTACTTCCGCCGCGAGGGCTGCAGTATGTTCTTCTGTACGGAGAGAGCGGTCCATGTTTCCGTTGACTGTTATGACCCCGCGAGGTCCTGACATCTTGAGCTTGAGGTATGCGTAGTATGGTACCGCATTGAATCTAGCGAATGCGGTTCGTCCAAGCAGTGCGTGGTAACCAATACGAAAAGGGACGATATCAAAGATTAACTCTTCGCTTCGGAAGTTATCCGGAGATCCGAAGACCACTTCCAATGTTATAGAGCCCGTGCAACGGGCCTCTACTCCTGGAACTACACCTTTAAAGGTGGTTTTGGTGGGCTTGATCCTTGAAGGGTCGATGCCCATTTTGCGCACTGTGTCCTGATAAAGCAGGTTCAGGTTGCTGCCGCCGTCCATAAGGACTCGGATGAGGTGGAATCCATCGATGATTGGGTCTAGGACCAATGCGGATGAACCGCCATGACGGATGCTGGTAGGGTGATCCCTACGATCAAAGGTGATCGGACAGGCTGACCATGGGTTGAATATTGGGGCGACTGGCTCCATCGCATAGACGTCCCGTAGTGCTCGCTTTCATTCCCGTTTGCGAATGTGGGTGGCGTAAATCATGTTGACCGTTTTTACCTGGGGGGAAACTTCTTCTGTCCCCCCGTGTTCGGACGCCGGGGCTCTTCATCATCGTCGCTGTGCAGCCCCTTGTCCTTGTTTTCGGTGTTTATTTTATCGGCCTGTTTGAACACCCAGCAGTCTCTATTAGTGTGGTTTGCTGGCTTGTCCGGGGTGCCATGAATTTGGCATGAGCGTTCCAGTATGCGGTCCAGACTGGACGGTCCCTGATTATTTCTTTTGAACGGCTTTTTCCGCTAAGCGGATTTGGATCCACTGAATCCGGTGTTGACTGCCATGTCTTCAGTGTTGTCATCGTTGTTCCGTCGCTTATGTCTGTTGCGCCGTGGCTTGCCGTTATTGTCGCGGACATCCGAGGTGCCGGAATGTGGCGTGGTGCTATTGCGAGCCAACTAGCTGTCCTCGCCCGCGCAAAAGCGGGTCATCAGTGTCGTGAGGGCCGCCATGGACTTTGGTTTCTGCTGTCCTCGCCCGCGCAAAAGCGGGTCATCAGTGTCGGCGTCCGGACAGTCAACTATTTGTTTCTTTTTGGTTAGGAACCGAGTCCACAATTTCCTGGCTGACTCTCCAGCCTGTTGAGTAATGTGGCTCAACTCATCGGCGTCTGGTAGTCGCACGTATGTGCCCTGGAAGTTATCGAGGAACGCATCTTCCAGGTTTTCCCAACTGCCAATGGAATTTGCCGACAGGCTGTTTAGCCAGTGTCGGGCAGGTCCTTTGAGCTTAAGGGGAAGATATTTGATGGCGTGTAGATCTTCTCCACGGGACATGTGAATGTGGAGAAGGAAATCTTCGATCCATACTTCGGTGTCTGTTGTGCCATCGTATGATTCGATGTTTACGGGTTTGAACCCTTTTGGGAATTCATGGTCCATCACTTCGTCAGTGAAGCAGAGGGGGTGTGCGGCGCCTCTATGACGGGCTATGTGGCTACGCAGTTCGAATGAGTCTGGATGGCTGTATTCGGCCCGGCCGGACTTGTTCATAGTGTATCCGGCGTGACGATCATCGTCGCGTGTTGTGGCGCGCCCCCGCGATCCGTAGATCGATCTCAGCTGTCCTGCTTTGTTTTCCAGCATATCTTGCAGGTCTTGCCTATTGCCCCGGGCTGTAGTGTATTGGCATGGGGGTGCGGGCTGGTATTCGGGCTGGTATGCCATTTTATCCCGGCCACAAGGTGGTCGGTCAGCCATCTGGTGCTCGAGTCCGTATTCCTCAGCTGCCAGGACTTCAGTCCATCTGTCTGTGAGCAGGTCTTGATCAGCTTGGAGTTGTTGCTGCTTCTTTTTCAGGCTCCTCGCGGTGGGCATAAGCCGGCGCTTGAAGCGCTCCTGCTCCACGGGGTCCTCAGGCACACCAAACTCGTCGTCGTCGAGGCTAATCTCATCTTCGGAGGGGGCATGTAGTTGTCCTCCTTCGGATATCCGTCTGTTTCATGTTCGTCTAGGCTGACATTCCTGTCTTCCTGCTCGGCCTGCTCGAAGGCAGGCTGATCAGGGTTGTATTCCTCTTCGGCACCATCCGGAATGTTTTCGTCTCCTATGCCGGTATTGTTGTGGCGGGGCTTGGAGCGGCGCCGACGCCGCCCATCCTTTGCTTTCTTCCCTGAGGGGTTATCCTCCATTGCCTCATCACCATTGGTTTCCTTCAGAGTGTCCTCCATATATATATATATATATCATATGAGGAGGTGGCCGTCCACCGCCCAGTGAGCGGTGGTTCCTATTCTTCTCCTGCATCGTCGTCCATACCGTTGATGTCTTCGGAGTCGAAGTCAAGCATGTCGGTTAAATCATCGACCGTGGCAATGAAGTTGGTGGTGGGTGGGCAACGAATTCCTTCATCGTCCGCTTCCCACTCGAGCCGGACATAGTTCGGCGAAGGGTCTCCTGACAAAGAGAGGGACTTTAACGAGTTTAGCACGTCGCCGAAGGGCGAGTGGTGGAAGATATCCGCAGTGCTAAACTCCATTACCGGAGCCCAACCAGGTTTGGCAGGCTCGGGAGCGCGTGGACTGGAACCCACTGACGGATACGAGTCCAGGGGTCCGGTGCCACAGGCTTCTTTGGGGGTAAGGCCTGTGTTCAGCTCTATCGCCGATGGGTGTGCGGCCTGCGGGGCGGGGTCCATCCACCCGTCCTCGGGCAACGCAATCTGCTCCAGATTTAGGTCTGGGGCTCCTGCAGGGGCGATATCCCGAGTATTGTCCAACAGCAGGTCTAAGCCGTGCTCATCGTGATTGTCCGGCGCTCCTGGCATAGGCCCAAACCCATCGAAGATCAAGTCTCCGCAGATATTGGCCGTGTAGTTCAGGTTTCCGAACCTGACCTAGTGGCCAGGAGCGTAGCTGTCGATCTGCTCCAGTTGGCTAAGCGAATTGGCCCGCAGTGCGCAGCCGCCGAACACGAAGATCTGTCCGGGGAGAAAAGTCTTACCCTGGACCGTGTTGTTAACGATTGAAGGGGCCATCAAGCCTTGCAGCGATGACACAGAGGAACTCTCAATGAAAGCACCAATGTCGGTGTCAAAACCGGCGGATCTCGGGTAGGGGGTCCCGATCTGTGCGTCTTAGGCTAATGGTAACAGGAGGCGAGGGACACAATGTTTACCCAGGTTTGGGCTCTCTCGATGGAGGTAAAACCCTACTTCCTGCTTGATCGATATTGATGATATGAGTAGTACAAGAGTTGATCCACCACGAGATCGTAGAGGGTAAACCCTAGAAGCTAGCCTATGATGATTATGATTCTGTCTCTAAGGACTAAAACCCTCCGATTTATATAGACACTGGAGAGGGCTAGGGTTTACATGGAGTCGGTTACAAGGAAGGAAATATAATATTCGGATCGCCAAGCTTGTCTTCCACGCAAAGGAGAGTCCCATCCGGACATGGGACGGAGTCTTAAGTCTTGTATCTTCGTGGTCCAACAGTCCGGCCAAAGTATATAGCCCGGCTATCCGGATACCCCCTAATCCAGGACTCCCTCACACACGCTTAGCACTATTTCCTCCTGGGGTCACCAATCTTTATTTGCTAATTAATAGCATTGCATGCAATGAACTAGCCACTGCATGTTGTGTTTGGTAGTCGCAAGTCATTAAAAGCATGCACACCTCTCATCTCTTATTGGTTGATATGTCAAGAAATAAGAAACAAGGTATAAGTTAATGCACCGTGCCTAAATGTTTTGGGATTATTTGGTTTTCGTAAGATTACTTACACACCTAGACGGAGGGTGAGGGAGTCCTGGACTAGGGGGTGTCCGGATAGCCGGACTATCATCATCGGCCGGACTCCAAGACTATGAAGATACAAGATTGAAGACTTCGTCCCGTGTCCGGATGGGACTTTCCTTGGCGTGGAAGGCAAGCTTGGCAATACGGATATGTAGATCTCCTACCATTGTAACCGACTCTGTGTAACCCTAAGCCCTCTCCGGTGTCTATATAAACCGGAGGGTTTTAGTCCGTAGGACAACAATCACAACAACAATCATACCATAGGCTAGCTTCTAGGGTTTAGCCTCCTTGATCTCGTGGTAGATCCACTCTTGTACTACCCATATCATCAATATCAATCAAGCAGGAGTAGGGTTTTACCTCCATCGAGAGGGCCCGAACCTGGGTAAAAACATCGTGTCCCTTGTCAACTGTTACCATCCGCCTAGACGCACAGTTCGGGACCCCCTACCCGAGATCCGCCGGTTTTGACACCGACATTGGTGCTTTCATTGAGAGTTCCTCTGTGTCGTCACTGATAGGCTTGATGGCTCCTTCGATCATCAACAATGACGCAGTCCAGGGTAAGATTTTTCTCCCCGGATAGATCTTAGTATTCGGCGGCTTTGCACTACGAGCCAATTCGCTTGGCCATCTGGAGCAGATTGAAAGCTACGCCCCTGGCCATCAGGTCAGATTTGGAAGCCTGAACTTCACGGCTGACGTCCGCGGAGACTTGATCTTCGACGGATTCGAGCCACGGCCGAGCGCGCCGACTGTCACGATGGGCATGATTTAGCTCTGTTGCTGGACAGTGCCCTGGAGGCTGCACATGAGTCTGCTCCGACCCTTAATTCGGAGCCGACCACGCAGGTCGAGGACGGGTGGCTATACACCGCCTCGGGGGTTGCAACCTCTACGGCGATGGAGACGAATACTGACTTTGTCCCTTCTGAGGCTCGTGACTCCAAGGCGCCGGACTCCTCTCCGGACTCCGAACCTCCCGCGCCCCCTCCAATCGAATCCAATTGGGCGCCAATCATGGAGTTCACTGCCGCGGACATCTTTCAACACTCACCTTTTGGCGACATCCTGAATTCGCTAAAATATCTGTCGTTATCAGGAGAGCCCTGGCCGGACTACGGTCAGGACGGTTGGGATGCGGGTGACGAAGAAATTCAAAGCCCACCCACCACCCACTTTGTAGCCACTGTCGAAGATCTAACCGACATGCTAGACTACAACTCCGAAGACATCGACGGTATGGACGACGATGCCGGAGACGACCAAGAACCAGCGCCTACTGGGCACTGGAAATCCACCCCAACTCATGACATATACATGGTGGATACACCAAAAGGAAGCAATAACGAGGAACAACGGGACGCGGCGAAGGATAATTCCCCTGAAAACAACCAAAACAGCGACGCAAGCGCCGCCCGAAGTCCCGCCTCGATAACAACAACACCCACAATGACCCAGCCGTAGAGCAGGGCAAACCAGTGGACGACGAACATGCAACCAAGCAACCATCCGAACAGGACGAATTGGACAAGCAACCCATCCCCGGCGAAAACAACAGCCCAGACGATCTCACGCCGGACACATCACCGGAGCATAAGAACCTTCACAAAAGGCTCGTCCCCACTACAAGAAGTTTGAAGAAGCAGAAGCGTAAGCTCAAAACAGCGGAAGACGCACTTAGAATGAGATGGAGCAAAGTAATCAAGACCGCAGACAAATACGGCAATAGTCACCAAGCAAAGAGCTACCCAAAGCGCAAGCTGCTGCCCGAATTCGATGAGGAGGCCGTCGAGCCACCATAATCAAAAAGCAAAGAGGCCGCCTGGCCGGATAGACGACCAGATGATAGGCTAAGAGCAGCAAGCGGCGCTGCACACAAGCCGGCACATGATACACATAAAGATCCTTGCAAAAAGGATGGCCCAGTCAGGTCCATTTATGGGCCAAAAAAGAGGGCTCCAGGAAGCAACACAACACGCCGAGTGTTCGAAGATAACGGCACACCTAAATACAGGGGCGCCGCACACCCACTATGTTTCACCGATGAGGTACTGGATCATGAATTTCCAGCGGGTTTTAAGCCCGTAAACATAGAGGCATACGACGGAACAACAGACCCCGGAGTCTGGATTGAGGATTACATCCTACACATACATATGGCTAGAGGAGACGATCTCCATGCCATAAAATACCTACCCCTCAAGCTCAAAGGGCCAGCTCGGCATTGGCTCAAAAGCCTCCTAGAAAATACCATTGGAAGTTGGGAAGAGCTCGAGGATGTCTTTAGAGCAAATTTTCAGGGGACTTATGTCCGCCCTCCGGATGCAGACGATTTAAGTCACATAACTTAATAGCCCCGAGAGTCAGCACGCAAATTCTAGAACAAGTTCCTCACCAAAAAGAACCAGATAGTCGACTGTCCGGACGCCGAAGCCTGAGCAGCTTTTAAACATAACGTCCAAGACGAATGGCTTGCCAGACACCTCGGCCAGGAAAAACCAAGAACAATGGCCGCGCTAACGAGCCTCATGACCCGCTTTTGCGCGGGAGAAGATAGCTGGCTGGCAAGATGCAGCACTAGCAACCCAAGTACATCCGAGGTCAGAGATGGAAATGGGAAATCATGACGCAGAAAAGATCAGCGCTGGAATAAAGAAAATGGCCCAAAGAACACGGCGGTCAACGCCGGATTCAAAATCTCTCGGCCGAACAGCACAACTCTGCCTCTTAAGGACAACAGTGACGAGCTATCCAACCTAAACAAAATATTGGATAGGATATGTCAAATCCACAGTACCCCCGGGAAGCCTGCAAACCACACCCACCGAGATTGTTGGGTCTTCAAGCAGTCCGGCCGACTCAATGCCGAACACAAGGGGCTCGACACACCAAGCGAAGATGATGACGAACCCCACAAGCAGAGCACCGGAAAACAAAAGACTTTCCCACAAGAGGTCAAAACAGTAAACTCACTTCATGTGATAATACGGGACAATGGTGCGGCACCTGCTAAGGTACACGCCGCACGGTCCACCCCAGCGGAATCCCGAGATTGCATGTCAAAACCAATTACTTTCGACCATCTGGATTACTCCAGAAGTATTCGAAATGCAGGATGGACTACTTTGATATTGGATCCTATAATCGACGTACTACATTTTACACAAGTCCTAATGGATGGTGGTAGCGATTTAAAACTGCTATATCCGGACACAATCCGCAGGATGGGGATAGGCCCTACCAAAATTTGCCATAGCAGCACTTCCTTCAAAGGAGTGACGCCAGGCCCTTATGCCAATTGCACGGGCTCCTTACTACTAGAAGTTGTGTTCGGTTCATCCGACAACTTCCGTCACGAAAGGCTAATCTTCCATGTCGCCCCATTTAAAAGTAGCCACCGGGCACTATTGGGATGCGAAGCTTTCGTCCGCTTTAACGCAATACCGCATTACGCGTCTCTTACACTTAAAATGCCCAGTCCATGCGGCATCATCTCCTTAAAAGGTCGCTCAAGACCCCGGACACGGCTAGGCGAGTCTGACATAAATAAACTAGGGGCTTCCTAGCCGCAAACCATTTCACAAGGAGCTATGCGCACGAAACAATGAGAGCCAATAAAAGCTCAACTTTATTCATTTATTCATACTCTGTTTTAAATAAATTTTTTGCACGATACCTTTCCAAACTAAGTTCTTCTTTTTTACAGATGAACAGCATGCTACACCCGTCCAGGATACAGCACAACGGAGACACAGGCACAGACGTGCAGCAGGGACCCGTTGCAAGGATTCTTTTCAGATTAAGACCCTGCGTAAACCTTTCTTACTATCTCTTGTTGATACACATCCCCCAGTTTCTTATTATAACTGAGGAGGAGGCTGGCATTTTGGCATCGGCAGCGTCAAAAGTTTTCGCCCGTACCTGGACACTAGGGGCTTAGGGCATTTTTCTGCCCGTTATCATAAAGACCGAATACCTTAGGGAGTGTTCGGCGTCTCGAGTTAGGCCCTATATGCATCAGCTTCGAGTCATGTCTTTGGTCAAATGTTGGGTTTGCCCGGCTCCTTTGTTTTGCTGCCTTACGTTCCGTATCATCGGCTAACGCAGCGCCAGGAGAACTCTCGCGACAGTGCCTGGTACGCGGCCAAAGAGCACCTCGAGAGAAAGCCAAAACCGATCGTCATGATATAGTGAGAGACTGGTCAACCACTCGATCGACTACCGGAATGTCTAGAATTCCTCCGCTTTGACGAATGACCGTTTCCCGGTCAGGCACATACGCGCCCCGAATCCGGAGAGCGCGGTGCCCTTAGGGGCTATATCGTAGCCCCACCTTCCAACTCCTATGGCTAAGTGAAAGTGATAAAGCATTATAGTCCGGTTGCCTAGTTTGCTACGCTACCACCTCCTTCATAGGACCAAGACGTTGGATTAAGTGTGAAAATGCGCTATTTTTGCAAACACCCCCGCACCATGTGCGTGGGGGCTGAAGCCGAAGACTGCCATCTTTCAGGTTATATACACATATACATTAACGGCCGCACAGGAGATATTTCAATACTTGAACGCACAAGTATAAAAAGCACTCATATTATAAATATGGTTTTACAAATCATTGTTGACACCGATTTTGGCCAAAGTAAAACATGGTGTTTAACTATTGGTCGAATAAAAAAAATTACTTCAAACAGTAAAAAGATATTGAATTATCGAATATATAGAGAAAAGGGTCACAGTAAATTTCTGCCACGCTGCTTAATAGAATAATAGACCCAAAAATAAAAGGGAAGGAAATGAGCCATATCATAGTATAAAACAGAGGACATATGACCTTATTTTACACATACACCATCATCAACGGCGAAAATCTGATGTTGACACAAATTCAAAGTTTCAGACTATGCTAACATTCCCAAAATATTTAATCACATTTACGAGAATTATTCTACCATCGCTAATGTAATATCTACGCGATTTGTGTAAAAGAATATGATGTGTGGCAATATACAAAAATTGTCAGGCGTCATAGAATTATTAACGAAAGAATATCTTCTCATATCATTAAGCTTTATCTGGTCTAGTCCGCTTATACAAAGAGCTACATACATACTTTGGTGCAAGTACGAGCTACGCGCATGCATGTGTTATGCATGGATTAATGATGCGGCAAGGTTAAGAACTATTTACCCATCTGAGGAATGTACGAGCTACGTGTGCATGCATGGATTAATTATGCGGCAAGATTAAGAGCTAATTAAGTGATTAGCCAGCCTATGGCCCAAACGCATACGGATGTCTCCCATATGTAACCCATGCAAAGAGAACTAGGAGCCCAACTAATAGGTATGCATTAGTGGCCAAAGCCCATTCAAACGTGTGGATGACCATGCCCTGGTCTTTTTCTATCGCTCAGTTGCACGCGTACGAAGTCCACACCAGAAAACTTGACGTGCTAATCTATAACTAACTAGCTGTTTGCCCACGATAGCCACGACCATCCCACGTTCCTGCACACGATCTCCAGTACGTGCGTGCGTTCGTCTCAGGCGCTGGCCGCCTATATAAACGCCAGCACACAACGTTGGCAAGGCTGCTCACCACATCCATTGCTCGCTCTTCATTCATCAAGCCATCGCTCACTCAATCACCTGCCCATCACTCACGCATATACATATGCTGCAACGCTGCTAGCTTCATCGTCGCCGGCCGTCCGCTCACCGTCGTCGCCGCCGCCGGCCGTCCGTCTCGTCGTCGTCCTCGTCGCGCCGCTCCTCGTTGGCCACACACTCCGTCGTCCGCGCCACTCAGCGTCGACGTCGCCGGCTTCACATCATCTGCACCGCCCACAAGCTGCTACGCGTCGGCGTTGCTCATCCACATCACCACTTCACGCGTACGGGAGGAAAGCCAAGGCAAGGTTAGAATTCATGGCTACCTCCTTGCTTCCTTGTTGACGCGTTCCTCTTGCATCATATGTCTCAAACAATAGTGGTATTATACGTCGCTCCATATGGCACATCTTGTTTGGTCTCACGGGATCTAGCATCCTTTGTTGATACAAACCAAGATCAAATTAAGTCACTCTTGTTTTGGTCTCATGGTGATCTTGCATCCCATGTTGATACAATTCAAGAATAAAAATATGCCCAGTCTTGGTTTGGTCTCATGGTGATCTTGCATCTCCATGTTGATACAAGTCAAGGCCAAAATTTACTCAAGAACAAATTACATCCATCTTATTTGGTCTTATGGTGGTCTTGCATCCCATGTTGATACAAATTAAGAATAGAAATAAATTAAGTTACTTGATAGATGATTTTTCTATTGATTTGCACTAGGCAAAACATAGTGCGCTTCATAATATGGAAAAGTCCCAAAAATACTTGACGATAATATATATATAGTTTAGTCCTATATAGCTAAACTTGAACCGACAGTTGTCATAGACTTTGTCATGTCCATGCAAAATATGAGTACAGTTTATGCTATGTTGGTGATAATACAAGCAAGAAGAAGTCAACATACTTCATTTGGTTATGCTACGCATGGGCACGATATTGCTACATGATGCTAGTACTAATACAAGTGAAGTGAAACCTGATAAATACTCTCATGCACTTGAAATGCAAAATCATATAAATGTTCGACCAGTTTCGCTTAGTCACATGTCCATATATGATATGTTTTAGACTACAGGGAAACTGGTGATAATACAATAGCATGTAGGAAATTAACCCCCATGTCATAAGACAATCCCTCATATGGATTAAAAATGCTCCAACGCTATAAGAGCCTAAACTATTAGCATCATCAAAATTGCATCATAAAAACCAATCTTACCTGGTTACGCTACACGCGAGCATTATCTTAATGCTACGCGGTGTTAGTAGTAATACAAGTAAGAGAAAATCAAGCAAAACATTCGGGCCACATATTTTGGCCAAAGTCAAATAAAATATGTCATGAAATGCTCCAACGCTATAAGAGCCTAAACTATTAGCATCATCAAAATTGCACGTCATAAACCAATTTTACTTGATTACGCTACACGCAGACACGATATTCGTGTTACGCGGTGTTAGTAGTAATACAAGTAGTATAAATCTCAATAAAACAGTCATGCCACATATTTTGGCCAGTCATATAAAATATGTTACAAACATGCTCCAATGCTATAAGAGCCTAAACTATTAGCATCATCACAATTGCTCCACAAATCTTTGTTTGGTTACGCTGCACGCGGGCATTATCTTAGTGCTACGCAGTGTTAGTAGTAATACAGGTAAAGCAGAACTTAATAAAAAGATAAGTTCACTCTACATCAACATATGCATACAAAATTCAAGCAAAATACATGATAAGTCATATTTCATGTAGCCCACATAGGCTTTAAACAAATAAAAAAACATCATAAACAAACTCCATTCGGTTCAAGCTATACGTGTGTGTCATATCATTGCACCGCGTGGTTAGTTTTGATACCGTGTGAAGTCAAAGTCAAATAAATATGGCACATATCATATGCACCATAAAAAGCATCAAAATTGTGTCAGAAAGCTCGAGTCCATTATGCTACACATGGGCACCATATCAATGTCGCGCGGTGATAGTAGTAATGTGATGATGCAAAACTTATTAAAATTGGCATGTCACATATATCCATGCCACCAAAACCAAAGATGTCATATAAAATTCCCAAAGAAAAAATATGAACATATCCTATATGCCAAACGTAGGACAAAACCATGCCTGGCCAAGAACAACCTTCATTCCATACATAAATGAGGTTGAGCACGAACAAATGGTTGCTTGCTAGAAAATATATTCCCAACATCACACATGAAATGATGGAGGAGTATTTGCATGAAACAAACTTCAAGCTCACCAAGCAGGAGTTCGTCAGTCGACCTCGAGGAGGATCTCTTGTAGAATGTTGTAATAGGAATGTGATGCAATCCTATGTAATAGATATGTTGGAATTCTTAATCAGGGGTTTTCTCTAAGGAGATGTAATTAACAGATCTTTTATGTAAATGTAAGAGTTCTGGAAATAAAGTACCTGCAATGTTTGATCTTATTTTTATTGTATGCATTTATGCATTTAAATTATTCATTCTGTATCAATGACGTGGACGCGTATTCTCACGCCCGCCATTTTCCCGTCATCAGATTCTGGCACGCCCAGTGGGACATATTTCTCCCCTCATCTTTGAATTCCAACATAGGATCGCAACATATGAATTTCTAAAGTACATGACGTATATAAACATTGTGTACGGTAAATATACTCCAAGAAAACTGATATAAAGTTTTCTTTATTCGAAGGTATGGATGGTCAAGTGCCGCAGTCAGTCTCGCTCCGAATTGGAGACATTTGGCTCGATGTGCCAGTTGGTCCATGTGCGGCTTCAACAAATCAGCATCTTGATAATATGACTGCATCACCAACTGAAAATGACCAAGGAATGGAAGTCTTCTCTCCACTCAAGTTTGGGGGAAGTATGAGGGTAGAAAAAGAAGGAAAAGGAAAGACAATGGACAAACTCCATTATGAGCAACCTATGAATGGGGGCAATACCATGACTATATTTCCCTCCTCATCGTTTCTCCATGGAGGGACGTCAAAGGTTCAGAATAAAGTTCAAGTTGATCCTTCAGAGCCTATTCTTTCGCTGGTCGATAAATCCATTGGAGAATGCTCTGAGACGGTTCTCAAGTTTCCCCTTGAATGCAAGAGAAAGCACCCCAATTCCCATGGCTATGAAACATGTCATGTGAACCCAACATCAACATTGTCAAGTCCCTTCTCGTCATCAACACCCGTTGCATATGATTCCTATCTAACTTCTTTTGAGTTGATGTGCCCTCAACCTCAGCGAAGAAATGTTTGCCATGTCAACCTTCACAATATTAAGGTCGGCAAAGTCCGTGTCCAATTCCCCAAGAGTGTGGAAAACAACCATCCGCACCGCCATTTTCATATCAGCAAGGGTGGTATAAGAATTCATACTACGGTGACTAGAAACCCTTCTACGCTTGTTGCCTTCATCAGTTCATCCGAAAAGGTATCTTAATCATGCCAAGTGCCGTGTTGTCGGCCTTGACTGTGAATACACTAGATATGTCCACAGCAAAGAGCGAAGAAGCTTCCACTTGAGCAACAACTTGCTCTCTCTAATCAAGAGCCACAACGTCTGCTGTGCTTGCAGCTTTGTGTGGGCAAGCATTGCCTAATTTACCAGCTATACCAGGCTCAAAGCTAGAGTTTTATCCTCCACTTTTGCGCAACTTCCTTGACAATGACACAAGAAAATTTATGGGTGCGGCCATCGGCAATGACATAGAAAAACTCAAGTTCTATAACTTGGGTATCGTAAAATCTGTTGATGTGCGGGACTGAGTATCAAGGTTCCTAACCAAAAGCGAGCAATTTGGCTTCATTAGAGAAGCTAGCAAAGAAGGTTGCAAACATAAGTCTTAACAAGGACAAGAGCATCACTGTCAGTCAATGGGAGAAGTCCAACCTGGACCATGACCAGATCAAGTATGCATGCTTGGATGCCTATGCGAGCTTCGAGGTTTACAGGCGACATTCCAACATAACCGGTTATCTTAGAACTCGTTGAAAGGATTATTCCTAGGTGAAATATGTAGGGAAATGTTGTTTAGTCTTTATAAAAAAGGATGTACATGACCGCTGCTTCTTTATATTATGGTTATGCCTATTTCACCGGTGCATTTTTAATATGATGATGCAAGGAAACAAACGTTCTTGTCTCATCACAATTTTTCCCTTGTAGGAGACGAGTGAAATCTGAATAGAAATGATATAGATTTTGCACTAATGCTTGCAATACAAACATTGCCACATTAGTTGTCACTGTGCACTTAATTTAAAAATATTGTGACAAAAAAAATTACTCCAACAACTTACGAGTCTAAACTGTGATGGAAAAAAAGAATCATCAAACGTACTCCACGCCCTTATGAGTATAAACTGGGGCACACAATTTTTTTTACTCCAACAACTTACGAGTCTAAACTGTGATGGAAAAAAAGAATCATCAAACGTACTCCACGCCCTTATGAGTATAAACTGGGGCACACAATTTTTTTTTACTCCAACAACTTACGAGTCTAAACTGTGATGGAAAAAAAGAATCATCAAATGTACTCCACGCCCTTATGAGTTTAAACTGGGGCACACATTTTTTTTACTCCAAGGACTTACGAGTATAAACTGTGATGCAAAAAAAATCATCAAACTTACTCCATACCCTCATGAGTATAAACTGAGGCACATAAAAAAAATACTCCAATACCTCACGAGTATAAACTGTGGTACAAAAAAATTAATTACTCCAACGACTTATGAGTATAAACTGTGATGCAAAGAAAAGAAATCATCAAACACACTCCATACCCTCACGAGTCTAAACTGGGGCACACATAAAAAAATACACTCCATACCCTAACGAGTCGAAACTGGGGCACACATAAAAAATATATATACTCCATACCCTCAGGAGCCTAAACTGGGGCACAAAACAATTAATTACTCCAACGACTTACGAGTATAAACTGTGATGCAAAAAAAAATCACCAAACATACTCCACACCCTCATGAGTATAAACTGGGGCACACAAAAAAATTACTCCAACAACTTACGAGTATAAACTGTGATGCAAAAATAAAAATCATCTAAAACACTCCGTACCCCCACGAGTATAAACTGGGGCACCCCCAAAAAAATATACTCCACACCCTCATGAGTATAAACTGTGGGGAAGAAAAAAAAATATACTCCAAAAACTTACGAGTCTAAACTGTGACGCCAAGAAGAATCAAAGGTACTCCAATGACTTATGAGTATAAACTGTGATGCAAAAAAAACATCCGAAGTACTCCAATACCTCACGAGTATAAACTGTGGCATAAAAACCATATAGTCCAACAAGTTACAAGTCTAAACTGTGTTGCAAAATAAATTCACCAAACATGCTCCACACCCTCAAGAGAATAAACTGGGGGACACAAAAAAAACATATACTCCAACAAACTTATGAGTATAAACTGTGATATAAAACATATAGTACTCCAATAAACTTACGAGTATAAACTGTGATGCCAAAAAATAATTTCATCAAGCGCACTCCATACCCTCACGAGTCTAAACTGGGGCACCCAAAAATATATACACTCCATACCCTCACTAATCCAATCTGGGGCACCCAAAAAATATATACACTCCATACACTCACAAGTCTAAACGGGGGCAACAAAAAAAAATACACTCTAATACCTCACGAGTATAAACTGTGGCATAAAAACAAATATACTCCAACAACTTATGAGTCTAAACTGTGATGCAAAATAAAAATCACCAAACACACTCCATACCCTCACGAGTCTAAACTGGGGCACAAAAAATTTAGTTACTCCAACGACTTACGAGTATAAACTGTGATGCAAAGAAAACAAATCATCAAGCGTACTCCATACTCTGATGAGTATAAACTGGGGCACATAAAATGTCACTCCAATAAACTCACGAGTACAAACTGTGGCATAAACAAAATCACTCCAATAAACTTACGAGTCTAAACTGTGGCACTTAGAATAAAAATAAATAAATTTTGCTCCAATATCTTACGAGTTTAAACTGTGACATTTCAGAAAACGTTCCATACCATCACGAGCTTAAACTAAAAAAATGAATCAAGAAATAATAAGGTTACGAGCCATAAACAAGAAAACTGCAAATGAATAAAGATTGCGGCATGAAATGTATAGGGTCGTTTAAGCTAGCTCATGCGCCTAGTACAGTCATATGAAGAGGGCTTAGCTAAATAAAAGTGTTGCATTGTACGCAATCGTGTGTGAATAAACAAATGACATGGCCGAGATAAGCAAAAATAAGATGGAAAATACTAAAGCAAAGCAAAAGGGGGTTTCAGTTTGGCGCGGAACGCCAATTCTTCAAGTTGCCGATGATGCTTGCAATTTCGTTGCCTAGCAAGGATACCTTGTCCTCAAGGCCCTTCAATTCCTGTACACTTATTGCATTGATCTCAAGCAAATTTAAACACAGCTTGTTGGCTTGAGATTGCTTTGCTGATTGTTCCAGCTCCAGCTGCATAATAGCTTCTTCAGTCACCCGCAACGTGGAGGTAGCTGCCTTCAGTTGCACACCAAGGTCTTCCACGACCTTCTTCCCCTCTTCACACTGCTTCTTCAAGGCTAATATTTTCTTGGCCGTAGCTTTCAAAGTGTCTTCAAGCAATCTACTTTCTGACTCCGCTGCATTAACAACATCAGTAGCTTGTTTCTGAGAATGATTATCAATTCCCTTGCGAGCTCCTTGCATTTTATTTGACAAAGAAATAAGCTTTTGCAAGTCTGTGTGAACAGTGGCAATTCGGGAAACAACTTCCCCACTTGGCAGCGTCAAATAAACTGCTTGAAGAATGTCGCAGCGCTGAGGTTCTATTATAGTGGAATCGTCTAAGCCTTGGATGGCCCTCGCCACCGTCCTGTCAATGGTCTCTACAAAAAGCTCAGTGATAGAAAAAATGTTCATTAGAAAAAAATGTCCGTGGATGCAATTGCCAACTGAGTGGGTGTTTCCTGTCCACAACTGAAGCATCCTGTGCAATAAATAAATAAACAAATAAATAATCTTGCAAAAAAATTTACAGTATGACAAGCAAATGAATAAGATCTATATAAAGCTACCATGTGTAGAAGTAGACAAAGTGTTTAAAGCATCAGCCGTTGGAGGTAGGTTTGAGTCTAAACTAAGAAACAAGTATTACTCCAACCTCTTAAGAGTATAATCTGTGCAACCATGAGTCTAAAAAATGAAATATTTGTCCAAAATTTGATGTTCACACACATGCACGTAGGAGCAAAAGTAATACTACAAACATAGTGTTTGATAAACATAAGCAAAAAATGCTCCAATGCTTCAAGAGCCAAAACTGCAAGCATAAACTCTTCTTTTGAGGGGAAAACAAGGTTGATCGCATTCCTCCAAGTATCTATGTCAATGCACAAAGCTTCCAAATTTCTCAGCGAAAAGATACTTGATGACCTCAGGTCATTATTTCGACCGTGTCATATAAAGGCCAAGGGTGCATTATAATGCAACTAGATATCAAACCGAATGTGTATCAAGTGCATATGGCATACAAAACAAATTCTAAGGGTTGATGAGTGACCTCCGCTGAGGAGCAGTTGTCTCAACTAAATACTTTCTCCCATAAAAGGATCAAGAAACTACAAACCTTTGAAATCAATTAGCTAAGGGGGCTAGTAAGGAAAAGAAATGATGCATCCTCAAGCAAGGGAAATTATATATGTTCTCATGTCACTCACGATATAATTTAACATGAGATTGTCGCAGGGGCTAACACTCAAGATAGGGAAGCATAACACGCCAAGCGTCCAAGGCATGTCAAACCCTACACTCCATATATTGGATTGCTTCCTTATCTGGCCAAATGTTAACAAATTACTCATATGTACCAAGGTACGACATGTAGTTGGCTTTGGCAATTTGTTCAAACTTTATCGGGACCGATTGTTTCCTTGGTACAACTAACTTACCACCATGTGTAATCAAGACTTAGAAAGGAATGTGAGACATCCGCCTTGGATAGTTTGTGACACCACATGGATCACATGTTTCACCAAATTACCCCAAACTAAGCTAAAGCTCAACAAAAGGGTTTTTCCAATTTGTTACTAGGTGGTTAAGTTTCAGCGTGAAGAACATTTCATGGAGGCATAAGATGTCCATGAGCAATCTGCTACCAAATGTGGTCGATCACTTTTGAGGACATTACCTCGAAAGCTACCAGCAGATGAAACCATGAAAAAATAGTTGCTCACCGAGATCATTTCATTGACTAACCCATGACTACAAACAGTCAGAGTTACAAATGAAACGAACAAAAAAACTCCATACGTCAATACAAATTATTGGCACCATGCAAACACATCAACAGAAAATACTTTGATGTTTCGCACAACATGATTCCCTAGCCGCGTGAAAAATATATGTTCCGAGGCTATACGAGTATAAATCGCTAGCCTCATAAAAAAGGGGTACTCCAAGGCTGTAAAAGTATAAACTAATAGCCTCATTTGATTAAAGAAATATGATACTCCAAGGCTTTATGAGTAGAAACTGCCAGCCGCATCTAAAGATAAATTGAAATAGCCCAACATGTTATGGGTATAAATCAGGTACCATATACTATAATTTTGGCAAATTCTCGTGAAGACTGCTACTCCAAAATCTTATGAGCACAGTCTGTGACATCATATCGAGAACTAGAAAAAAAAACTCCTCGGCTGAATGAGTCTAAACTTTTAGCCTCATAAAAAATCTAACACTTTAAGCTATATGAGTATAAATTATTATCCTCATGGGGATAAATTGTGACCTCATATTTCGGAAGAACAGTGCTCCAATGCTATATGAGCCTAAACTATAAGCATCATGTAAAATTTTCACAACCAAAAAATGCTCCAATGCTATATGAGCTTAAACTATAAGCAATGTTGTAAAAAAATTGCATGCAAAAAATGCTCCAATGCTATATGAGGCAAAACTATAAGCGTCATGTGAAATTTTCACAAACAAAAATGCTCTAATGCTATATGAGCTTAAACTATAAGCAATGTTCAAAAAGAATTAACACGCATAAAGATTCTCCAATGCTACGTGAGCATAAACTATAAGCGTTGTGTGAAATTGCTCCAAGCATGATTAAAGATTATTAAAATTGCTCCAGCTGCAAATACAAAGCTTGAGTAGGCTCCAATATCTCATCAGCCTAAACTGTAATCCCAAAATGTACATATGATACTTTATCTCACAAATAGGAAATGCAGATCTCATACAAATGAAGCGTTCCAAATATACCTATGTAGTATTTGGGTCAAAAACAAGATTTCGAGCTCTGAATCCGAATTGTAAAAAGAAACATTCACATTCAGACCTCGAGGGGCATCTGTTGACACCGATTTTGGCCAAAGTAAAACATGGTGTTTAACTATTGGTCGAATAAAAAAAATTACTTCAAACAGTAAAAAGATATTGAATTATCGAATATATAGAGAAAAGGGTCACAGTAAATTTCTGCCACGCTGCTTAATAGAATAATAGACCCAAAAATAAAAGGGAAGGAAATGAGCCATATCGTAGTATAAATCAGAGGACATATGACCTTATTTTACACATACACCATCATCAACGGCGAAAATCTGATGTTGACACAAATTCAAAGTTTCAGACTATGCTAACATTCCCAAAATATTTAATCACATTTACGAGAATTATTCTACCATCGCTAATGTAATATCTACGCGATTTGTGTAAAAGAATATGATGTGTGGCAATATACAAAAATTGTCAGGCGTCATAGAATTATTAACGAAAGAATATCTTCTCATATCATTAAGCTTTATCTGGTCTAGTCCGCTTATACAAAGAGCTACATACATACTTTGGTGCAAGTACGAGCTACGCGCATGCATGTGTTATGCATGGATTAATGATGCGGCAAGGTTAAGAACTATTTACCCATCTGAGGAATGTACGAGCTACGTGTGCATGCATGGATTAATTATGCGGCAAGATTAAGAGCTAATTAAGTGATTAGCCAGCCTATGGCCCAAACGCATACGGATGTCTCCCATATGTAACCCATGCAAAGAGAACTAGGAGCCCAACTAATAGGTATGCATTAGTGGCCAAAGCCCATTCAAACGTGTGGATGACCATGCCCTGGTCTTTTTCTATCGCTCAGTTGCACGCGTACGAAGTCCACACCAGAAAACTTGACGTGCTAATCTATAACTAACTGGCTGTTTGCCCACGATAGCCACGACCATCCCACGTTCCTGCACACGATCTCCAGTACGTGCGTGCGTTCGTCTCAGGCGCTGGCCGCCTATATAAACGCCAGCACACAACGTTGGCAAGGCTGCTCACCACATCCATTGCTCGCTCATCATTCATCAAGCCATCGCTCACTCAATCACCTGCCCATCACTCACGCATATACATATGCTGCAACGCTGCTAGCTTCATCGTCGCCGGCCGTCCGCTCACCGTCGTCGCCGCCGCCGGCCGTCCGTCTCGTCGTCGTCCTCGTCGCGCCGCTCCTCGTTGGCCACACACTCCGTCGTCCGCGCCACTCAGCGCCGACGCCGCCGCTTCACATCATCTGCACCGCCCACAAGCTGCTACGCGTCGGCGTTGCTCATCCACATCACCACTTCACGCAGACGGGAGGAAAGCCAAGGCAAGGTTAGAATTCATGGCTACCTCCTTGCTTCCTTGTTGACGCTGTTCCTCTTGCATCATATGTCTCAAACAATAGTGGTATTATACGTCGCTCCATATGGCACATCTTGTTTGGTCTCACGGGATCTAGCATCCTTTGTTGATACAAACCAAGATCAAATTAAGTCACTCTTGTTTTGGTCTCATGGTGATCTTGCATCCCATGTTGATACAATTCAAGAATAAAAATATGCCCAGTCTTGGTTTGGTCTCATGGTGATCTTGCATCTCCATGTTGATACAAGTCAAGGCCAAAATTTACTCAAGAACAAATTACATCCATCTTATTTGGTCTTATGGTGGTCTTGCATCCCATGTTGATACAAATTAAGAATAGAAATAAATTAAGTTACTTGATAGATGATTTTTCTATTGATTTGCACTAGGCAAAACATAGTGCGCTCGCAATATGGAAAAGTCCCAAAAATACTTGACGATAATATATATATAGTTTAGTCCTATATAGCTAAACTTGAACCGACAGTTGTCATAGACTTTGTCATGTCCATGCAAAATATGAGTACAGTTTATGCTATGTTGGTGATAATACAAGCAAGAAGAAGTCAACATACTTCATTTGGTTATGCTACGCATGGGCACGATATTGCTACATGATGCTAGTACTAATACAAGTGAAGTGAAACCTGATAAATACTCTCATGCACTTGAAATGCAAAATCATATAAATGTTCGACCAGTTTCGCTTAGTCACATGTCCATATATGATATGTTTTAGACTACAGGGAAACTGGTGATAATACAATAGCATGTAGGAAATTAACCCCCATGTCATAAGACAATCCCTCATATGGATTAAAAATGCTCCAACGCTATAAGAGCCTAAACTATTAGCATCATCAAAATTGCATCATAAAAACCAATCTTACCTGGTTACGCTACACGCGAGCATTATCTTAATGCTACGCGGTGTTAGTAGTAATACAAGTAAGAGAAAATCAAGCAAAACATTCGGGCCACATATTTTGGCCAAAGTCAAATAAAATATGTCATGAAATGCTCCAACGCTATAAGAGCCTAAACTATTAGCATCATCAAAATTGCACGTCATAAACCAATTTTACTTGATTACGCTACACGCAGACATGATATTCGTGTTACGCGGTGTTAGTAGTAATACAAGTAGTATAAATCTCAATAAAACAGTCATGCCACATATTTTGGCCAGTCATATAAAATATGTTACAAACATGCTCCAATGCTATAAGAGCCTAAACTATTAGCATCATCACAATTGCTCCACAAATCTTTGTTTGGTTACGCTGCACGCGGGCATTATCTTAGTGCTACGCAGTGTTAGTAGTAATACAGGTAAAGCAGAACTTAATAAAAAGATAAGTTCACTCTACATCAACATATGCATACAAAATTCAAGCAAAGTACATGATAAGTCATATTTCATGTAGCCCACATAGGCTTTAAACAAATAAAAAAACATCATAAACAAACTCCATTCGGTTCAAGCTATACGTGTGTGTCATATCATTGCACCGCGTGGTTAGTTTTGATACCGTGTGAAGTCAAAGTCAAATAAATATGGCACATATCATATGCACCATAAAAGCATCAAAATTGTGTCGAAAGCTCGAGTCCATTATGCTACACATGGGCACCATATCAATGTCATAGCGGTGATAGTAGTAATGTGATGATGCAAAACTTATTAAAATTGGCATGTCACATATATCCATGCCACCAAAACCAAAGATGTCATATAAAATTCCCAAAGAAAAAATATGAACATATCCTATATGCCAAACGTAGGACAAAACCATGCCTGGCCAAGAACAACCTTCATTCCATACATAAATGAGGTTGAGCACGAACAAATGGTTGCTTGCTAGAAAATATATTCCCAACATCACACATGAAATGATGGAGGAGTATTTGCATGAAACAAACTTCAAGCTCACCAAGCAGGAGTTCGTCGTCGACCTCGAGGAGGATCTCTCTTGTAGAATGTTGTAATAGGAATGTGATGCAATCCTATGTAATAGATATGTTGGAATTCTTAATCAGGGGTTTTCTCTAAGGAGATGTAATTAACAGATCTTTTATGTAAATGTAAGAGTTCTGGAAATAAAGTACCTGCAATGTTTGATCTTATTTTTATTGTATGCATTTATGCATTTAAATTATTCATTCTGTATCAATGACGTGGACGCGTATTCTCACGCCCGCCATTTTCCCGTCATCAATCATACATGTCATTTGAACATAACATTTTTCGAGCACTGCGACTCTATTAAACGAGCGCCCCGCAGGACTTCCCCAAAATAGTGCTCGGCGGGTAGCCGGGTCTCGTCCGAACCCCAGGATGCAACATCGGTGGCATCCATCTCCGTCCAGTATGTCTTAACACGGGCGAAAGCCATCCGTGCACCCTCTATGCATGCCGACCGCTTCATCGCCTTGATATGCGGCACCGCCCCAAGGAATTGCTGCAATAATCCAAAATAAGTCTTCGGCTTGGGCCTATCCGGCCACATATGAGCCACTACATCCGACAATGCAAATCCGGACAATCTATTCAACTCAGCCCACTCAGCCAACCGATCGGTCAATGGAAGTGGACGCTCCGGACTGTGGAATTGAGACCAAAAAAGCTCTTCCCTCTCATGATCCTTCTAGCTTCAAAAATGCACGACCGCTTCCGCTGCACTCGCCGCCAAATCCAGATAAGGATCCCCGCACCCCACAGCTGGCCCAACTGAGCGTACTTTTGGTCCGTGAACTTCCTGCGCAGCAGAAAGGCCTTTCCAGCCGCAATGTCTCCGGCCTGACGCAGCTCCTCCTTTATAGCCCTCATTGCAGAACGGGCATCCTTGGCTTCGGCGGTGGCCTTCTTCAGGTCCTCTTGCTCCGCTCGGTGTTCTTTTTCTAGAACCTCATAGCGGTCGGTAACATCCTTCAGCTTCATGGCCATTCCGGCCATCTCCTCCCTGCTTCGGCAGTGAGCAGCCTTTTCGGCTTTTAGCTCTTTGGCTGCCCTCGAGGCAGCCGCATCACTCCTTATGGCCTGCTCCTTGGCTCGAGCAAGCTCTGCCCGAAGGTCCTCCACAGCAGCGGCACCATCTGCATTAAGTATACATGTTGTAAGGAGTGGGTATCAGCTCCCTTACTAGGTGACCACGGAGGAACAACCTACCTTGTGACTCGTCAAGTCGTTTATTGACCAGCGCGATGTCCGCATCCGCAACGTCGAGCTGCCGCTTTAGCTCGGCAACTCTATCAGTCCGGCTGACCACCGGACGATCCGCCACCTGCATAGGAAAGGAGAGAATTAATAACTGAGAATATGATCCTCGGCACGCTCTCGCTTTCGACAACATGCCAAGTCTTAGGGGCTACTATCTATACAGGGCGCACTCTATGTGCAAAACTGTCAAAAGGTATGTCATTTTTACGTACCTCAAACCCCGCCAGTAAACTTCTGACGGCATCATGCAACCCGCCCTTAGCGGATGAAATTCTTTCAATCACCGTATTCATTAATGTACGGTGATCTTCTGAGATAGATGCCCTCTCGAGCAGATCCTTCAGCTCCCCCGGCCATACACCAGTTGGTGCCGAACTCTCCGGCCCTTCCGGGCTCGGGGATACCCTCCGCGACGACACCTCAAGGTCATCCGCCCTGCCTGACGGCGCGGCAGATGGAGGCGTCTCTCTCTCCATCATCTCCGGACGAAGGTCCCCCGAAGACGAGCTCAGCTGAGAAGGACGGAGATCCGAACTACAAGGTAAATACTTCGGTTATCCTCAGAAGCAAAAATAGGGATGTCCCTTATTACAAAACTCCCCTTTTTCTACTTACGGCTTGCTGGAGGGCTGATTCCTTAGGGGAGATAGTGCGGCCGGGGCTTCCCCTGGCGCAGGACCCTCTGGTGAAGATTTCTTCCCCCGCTTTGAGGCCTTAGCCTCCGGATCTTCGGAAGCGGTCCTCTTCTCCCCCTGGAAGGAGGGATTCTCGATCCCCCCTTTCTCGAAAGCCTCCTTAGTAGAGGCGGTAGTTTCTCTGTTTTCCCCTTCGCCCTCCTCTGGAGGCGCAACCTCCAACATCTCGATCAACACGGGATCCGGCACGGTCTCCGGGAGGGGGGCCGGACACCGTATCAGTTTTGCTTGCGCTATCCACTCATGTTTAAAGGGTGATTGGTTAAAAGTCAAATCCAAGATATGCAAGCAAATGGTATGTCCGGACATAGGGCTACTTACTTGAGTATTTGGGCGATTGCAGCTTAAATCGGCGTCCTCGGTCAATTCCGGACACACCTCTTGTGATCCGAAGAACAATTTGTACATCTCCACAGGTGTCGTACCCATGAAGTGTTGGAGAGCTCGTGGTCCCTCCGGATTGAATTCCCACAGGCGGAGGGGGCGACGTTTGCAGGGCAGAAGACGCCGAATTAGCATAACCTGCATCACTACGACCAGATTGATCTCCCACTCTTGGAGGTCTGGCATTCGGCCCTGCAATAGGGGTACATCCATGGACGGTCCCCAGTCAAGCCCTTTGTTGACCCAAGACGTCAGCCGTTGTGGAGGGCCAGAGCGAAATACGGGCGGCGGCCTCTGCCTGCTGCCCTGGGAGCGGTGATATAGAACCACTCCTGTTGCCACAAACCGAGCTCCTCCTGAAAAGAGCCCTCGGGACATGGAGCATCGGCCCTCCTGCTTATAATCGCCTCGCCGCACTCTGCCTGACGCCCCTCAATCATCTTCGGCTCCATGTTGAAGGTTTTGAGCCACAAACCGAAGTGAGGGGTGCTAAGGAGGAAGGCTTCGCAGACGACAATGAATGATGAGATATGGAGGATGGACTCCGGAGCCAAGTCATGGAATTCCAGCCCATAGTAAAACATGAGCCCTCTCACAAAAGGATCCATCGGGAAGCCTAAACCCCGACGGAGGTGAGACACGAACACGACGCTCTCGCCTGGCTCGGGAGTAGGAATGACTTGCCCTTGGGCAGGCAACCTATGCGAAATCTTGTAGGTTAAGTACCTGGCTTCTCTCAGCTTTAGCACGTCCTCTTTCGTGATGGAGGAGGGCATCCATCGGCCCTGTAGGTCAGAGCCGGACATTGTTGAAGGTCCGAAGTGCTCGAATCTGGAGCCCTGAGTGCTGGAACTTGGGGCGAGGGATAGATTCGATGGAGGATTGAAGAAAAGAAACGAGCCTTGGTCTCATTATAAAGAGGGAGAATACCAAGAGCCGTCCCCATGACCGTTTGTAACTCGCCTTCGATGGAGGGGGCGTGGCAACGGGCGCGGTTGGGTTAACCACATCTGTATTGATGGGAATCCCAGAATAAGGGGAACACGATCTCTGCTTCGACAAGACGTGCCAAGGAAACCGCTTCGCTAAACGCGGTGAGGTGGTATAATAAAAACGATTCAAGTAAAGGCTTGGTAGTGGTGTGACGTCACACCACAAAATACGTCAGCAGATTGAACTTGTGTAAATATTATTCTCTCTACGGTCTGGAATTTATTTTGCAGAGCCGGACACTATCCTGGTGTTCACAATCTTCTATGAATTATTCGGAGGAGGAACCCGCCTTGCAATGCCGAAGACAATATGCGCGCCGGACTCGTCGTCATTGAAGCCCTGGACTAGGGGGTGTCCTGGACTAGGACTAGGGGGTGTCCGGATAGTCGGACTATCATCATCGGCCGGACTCCAAGACTATGAAGATACAAGATTGAAGGCTTCGTCCCGTGTCCGGATGGGACTTTCCTTGGCGTGGAAGGCAAGCTTGGCAATACGGATATGTAGATCTCCTACCATTGTAACCGACTCTGTGTAACCCTAGCCCTCTCCGGTGTCTATATAAACCGGAGGGTTTTAGTCCATAGGACGAACAACAATCATACCATAGGCTAGCTTCTAGGGTTTAGCCTCCTTGATCTCGTGGTAGATCTACTCTTGTACTACCCATATCATCAATATCAATCAAGCAGGATTAGGATTTTACCTCCATCGAGAGGGCCCAAACCTGGGTAAAAACATCGTGTCCCTTGTCTCCTGTTACCATCCGCCTAGACGCACAGTTCGGGACCCCCTACCCGAGATCCGCCGGTTTTGACACCGACAGAGGGAGTAGTATAACCCTGTAAACCGGAAAGGAGTATTTGCCTTTCTAGATATTCCAACAAGTGACTAGACTACACCGCGTGCAGTACTCCCTCCCTTCCGGTTTATAGGGCTCAAATCTCAAATCTCATGAACCAAGGCATTTTGCGATTGGAGGAAAGTATCTCGTACTTTACAAAACTACCCTAATTAAACTCATGCATTAATTAATTAGTTCTCTTGTTTTCCTCTCCGCCTTGATCGCGGTGCACAATATTGAGCACTCATATATGACTAGCCGCTCTATCTACATGCCGGACATCAAAGCATCCAGGCCCGCATGCCATCCACCAAATCACAGCGAGGTGCTACAGTCGAGACTCACCTGTCAGCCGGGTTGGCCGTCACAACCCGTCATATCACAAAACCCACACCTTTACCAGAAGTGGTAAAGTGGCCTCCAAGTTGGACTAGACGAAGCAACCATCATTTCATTGGAACGCTCGTTGAAGCCCTTTCTTCCCTTTCTTGAAGAAAACCTCACTCCAGGCTACTCACTTCTGCCATTTTTCTTATGTACCGATGAAGGATAGGTGGGCGAATCAGTTATGCTGCTATATTTTCATTCGAAGAATCTTCTTTTTGCGAAGCACCGACCGATTCTCATAGCCTATTCTTTTCCCTTTTTCATTGCGATTGTGGTTTCCTTTTGATTGCTTTTTGTTTGTCAGTTCATTGATGGATCCTGGAGCTCTAGGAAAAGAGTTACCGGCGGACAACCCACTGGAGACTGTGATCTCCAGGAAGCAAGCACCGACCAATGAGTTGACCATGTTGGCGGGCCAACCCATGGAGATGATGAAATCCAAGAAACAAGCACTGGCCAAAGAGTTGACGACGTTGGCGAACGAACTCCTCAAAGAAAGTTGGAAGAACAGCAAGGGCCCCACCGTGCCTACCCCAGAAACTCTGATGGCCACCTATGTGAGGTTCAAGGCTGAGTTTGAGGAGATAGTTGCCATTGAGAAGCAGTATTCCCCTGGCAAGGTGATGGCCCCCATCGAGGACGAGGAGATGGCCCCCGGAGGGATGAGATCCCCCGTTGAGCTGCACAAGGTAAAAAATAATGGCTTATTACCATAGTTGTGGTCATTGATTATTTGCAATGTGCTTGCTAATATGTTAGGGTTGTGCAGGTGCCGGTGGACGTCCTTGATGATTCCGATGTCGTGGCCCGTCCTGTGGACAACGCCCCAGAGATCATTTTCGATGTCGTGGTCCGTCCTGTTGGCATCGCCCCGGAGATCGATTCCGATGCCGTTGTCCATCCTCTGGACATCGCCCTAGAGATCGATTTTGATGTCGGGGTGAGTCCTGTGGACATCGCCCCAGAGATCGATTCCCATGCCGCTATCCGTGTTGTGGTCATTGCCCGAGAGATCGATGACAAGAAATAGTTGGTCGCGCTAATCCTTCAGGGTAGTTTGCATTGCCCTGTGTTTAATTACCAGAACGATGCGTGTTATCAAACCATCTTAGGGCTAGTGCACTGTCTTGTGTGGGCGGTACTTGCTACTTTTGTTTGATAGTATATCATGCGAACCCTCTCCGAGTTATGGAATCAGATGTATCCTCACCAGCTTTTGATGTAGTATATGGCATGCTTAGATGTAAGTTTGAACTGTTTATCATATAAGGAGGACTTGTTTGATGATTCTTGGTGTTGGTAGGCTAGCTACTGTGCAAGCTATAGTACTTGCAAAACACTCACCGAAGAGGAACATTGGGGTTGATGAGCTCGTGGTACGCTTATACTTATCCGTCGTCGATCGACCAATAGCCCTAGCTCCTAAAATTGTAGGCTTAACGATCGATCAGACAATAGTCGACACGGATACATTCAGGCCTCATTTGGTTCATAGGGTAGGAAAATCATAGCAAAAGTATAGAGACGTACGTACAACACAAAATCATAGCAGTGCAGAGACGTACTCCCTCCGTTCCAAAATAGATGACCTAGGCGGGCTAGTTTAGCCTAGTGGTTTTCAGTGATATGATGTGGTACAGTGCCGTCCAATCTTCGCGTGTGGTAGCAGTATTGCGCGTACCGTAAGTTTTATTGAAGAAGCGGAATTCAATGAAGTCATGATGGTTCCTTCGTCCGAACAACTTATAGTGGGAAAGGTTGGGCCTGCGATACGGCCGGGGTAGACCAGGATAATTTTGTGCATGGCAGGTGGACCAGGATGGTCGACGTCCCACATGTTGGCGAATGAAAGTATTCTTTTCGATATAGAGGATGAGCAACGAGTATTCATTGTTTTCCTTTTATGAAAGCTATTTTCTCCACTGTTACGACGGAGTGTGAAACACGGCAACCCAGTGAACTTGGCATGTGCACCACTCCCTCCTTCCTCATGTAATACTACGATACTGTTGACTATAAGGTTGGTTATAAGGTTACAATTTTTTCTCACTTTCTCTCTATCTATTTCCTCTCAAATGTTTTTTACCTTTCTTTTTTTAGACACAATTGTTTTTATGCCTTTTTTTAGAATTATTATTTTTATACCTAGAACCACGTGTAGAGACGGGCTCCTGCAGAGCCCACTCCTTGACTTTGTCAATGCCGCTCTCTCCTCCAC
Source organism: Aegilops speltoides (assembly GCA_021437245.1). Taxonomy (NCBI): domain Eukaryota; kingdom Viridiplantae; phylum Streptophyta; class Magnoliopsida; order Poales; family Poaceae; genus Aegilops; species Aegilops speltoides. Next base: position 322,283,571 of record CM038145.1, read on the forward strand.
ATAACGGGATTATAGCCCAGTTTTTTACTGGTACTACTTGCTATGCATGCATGCGGCGGGCAGCTGCTGTCTTGAGGGGCCAGGGCGGTCAGAGCGGGCTCCGGAAGCGGTCCAGACTCCAGCATGGCCCACCTCACATTATCACCATATATTTCTTGGAGTCCGTGCGCGGCGGGCGGGTGATCTCTTCTCCCTCCCCCATCTCTCTTCTCAGCCGACGCCCGCCGAGCGATTAGATTTCGGCTATCGGCGATTTATTCAATTACAGTCCCACATGTCAGTGAAATTGCAAGACAACGCGTGTCCCCTCTGGTGAGCGGCGAGCGAGCCGGACTGTCGGGAGTGCGATGCGTACGAGTCGTAAGTGTGCTGCCTTTTCCTTTAGAATTTGTGAAGCGTAACATTTTCGCATGATCGATCGATAGAAATCCAGAACAAAATGACGAGGGCGGTGCTTTCCCGCTCGTTAGGTGGGCTAGTTTGAGTGATATGACGTGCTAAATTGCCGTCCACTTTCTCCATTTTTATGTAAGCAAGAGTTTACACTGTTACGCGGGAGGAGTGTGAAACACCGCGGATCTGATTTTGATCGAGGGATAACTATTCCCTGCCAAATAATGGAGCACTGTTAGCGATTATAGCATGATAGTTAGGGCATCTACAGCGTTGTCCCACAAATTTACACCGGCATCTGTCGGAGGACACTGATGGATACCATATGATGCTGCCCGCATACCTTTCGACAATTATATGAACTAACCGAACGAAATTCATGCAAACAAAGCAAATTTCAAATTAACCGGATGAAATTCATTACATTTCGAAAACTTTTCCTACAAACTGGACGAAATTCATTACATATTTCGCACAAACCGTACTAAAACCTACTGTAAACCTAATCTAAACGATCGCCGGCGCCCGACCACCATGTCCGGCCATGAACCCAAGAAAGCCGGCCATTTCCTTTGCCTCCTCCTCATCTGCCTCGATAACCTCCTCCTTCGGAGCACAAGGTTCTGAAGATTTCCGCTTCCGCGTCGCCGTCAAGCGGCTTATTGGCCACCGTTGTTTACCCCACCAAGCTTGGTGTCGACTGAGTTGAGTAGCCGTGCCCTTCCTGGGACCAGAGCGGAGGCGACCTACCGTGTACTACTCTTCCTCGCTGCTGGCTACGCCCACGCACGTGCGCCGGCTTCGTGGTCGTGGCGGCGGAGGGCGGCTAGGGGGTGCCGGCGATCTCCTTTGTTTGCTCCTGCGACAGTATGTCGAAGAGAGCTTTAGAGCGTGCCTGGAGCGGAGCCGCCGATGTCCCGCGTCTGCTCCTGCGACAGTATGTCCAAGAGAGCTTTGGAGCGCCATGAGGCCATGGTTGGAGTGGTGCCGACATAAGGAAGGGACCGGAGGAGAATAAGTGTGGGTGTTTGGCTATGGCTGGGAGCTGGGGCTCAAGTTAATATAGCGGGCGAATGGCAATGAGCCGCGGCAGACGGATGGACGGCTGGCACCGGAGTAGGTTCATCAGGCGTGAATGTGGACGATGCTTCAGTGACTTAACTGTAGATGCGTTCGGTTACTGACATGTGGGCCCAACGGGCATCTAGCCCGCATGTCAGTGACACACCAGCTGCACCTGCAGTTAAGTCCGGTGAATGCGGCATTGACGTTCTGGAGAGATGGTGACCGTTTCAGGCGGGACGCGCGCTAGTGATGGAAGGGGTTTCGGTAGGCCAGGGCGGTCAGACGCTGGCGTGGTGGTAAAGTGTGAACTCATGGATGACGAGCCTTTGAAGCATATGCGGCACGCATTGACAACCGCTCTTGTTGCCAGCTAGCCTTCGACGACCACCATTAGACACCACACAACCATGCATAACTTACGAATAATGGACGAATCAGTCAGACACACACTCATGTGCAGTGGCACTAAGATCGGTCGCTCACGATAGGACATACTCCGTACCATAGTACCCTCTCTAGCTAGGCTGATTTATAGATTTTCGTTGTGATGGACGATATACATGAGCAAGGCGCTCCGAGTATGACCGTTGGTGTTGAGCCAGGTGAATACATGCTCGGCATTTGCGTAGGCCTCCATCAAACGTCTAAACAGTAATGTCAGGCACCGCAGGGGCGCGCAGGTGATGGGCTCGCTGTTTGCGTTGCGCCATGAATAGGACTTTGATTTAGAGGGCGACGTGGATGCATTAGCATGCTTTGATAGTGTGAGCGTGAGTGTCTGATGCAAAGTATTTCATTTTCATTTGGCTGACGAGGGTGCGTTGCAGCGACGAGTCCGTGGTTTGATTCCCCCACATACGCATAATTTTGGTTTTTACAGTATTTCTTTCTCCATTGACAGGTAGGCCCGCGTAGAACACGAGCTAATGAGGCGCATGCGGACTATTTGACTGGTCAACCATAGAAATACGGAGCTATACACTGAGCCAGTGACCATATAATCACGATATCTCGTATACAATGATCAAAGTAAGCTATCAAGACAAGTTCGATGACCGCCAATGCATTTTACTCGGTAATAAATGACTAGGATTGAAGGGGAATCCAAATTTCCTTCGTGTCCTTGAATCTTGACAAACCAATGCACTATACGATTGTCCGGCCACTCCACCCCAGAGCTCTCACCAAGCGTCGTTCATGCCACCACGCTGCACACTAACTGGCAAGGCAGCGATGGCATCCCGCCGCGCCGAGTTCCTTGCCACCCACGACCGCACACAGAATGATAGGGAAGCGATGGCATCCCGCCGTGCCGAGTTCATCGCCGCTCGCGACCTCACACCTATGTGGGAGGAATTTGAAGATGCCAAGGCCGAATGGGAGGTAGAGCAAGAGGCGGCCAAAGCCGCACAGAGGGAGCAGAAAAGTCAGAAAGCACTCAAGAAAAGAGAGGCTCGCCGCCGCAAGAAAGAAGAGGACGCACGAGCTGCTGCGGAGAGGTCAGCGGAGATCCAAGCATGATGGGGTGTCGCCGACAAAGCCGGGAAGGAGAACGATGGCGTCTGGCCAGCATGTGAGAAGTAGTAGTACTAGTAGTTAGTGTGTGTGTCTGTATCTGAGTACGTGCATGTACCAGTACTACTAGTTACTACTGTAGTTTTTAGAGCAAATTACCAGTACATTAGCCTAGACTAAATGGAAAAATTCCTATCCTATGCATCAAATGGCATCTCTTTCTCTATAGGAATTGAGATGCATGTCATCTCACTTCCTATGATTTTTATATTCCTATAAAATTCCTATCCTATGAACGAAAGGAGGCCTCTGTTGGAGTAACTACTGTAGCTAGCAGTATTGCTGGTATAGTAGTTTTCTTCCAGAAGCGGAATTCAACGAAGTCATGATGGTTCCTTCGTCCGAGCAACTTCAAAGTAGGAAGTGGGCCTATGATTTGACGGCTCATTAGTCATGGTTACTGCGGCGCAACGACCGGGGTGACTCTCCCTTCGAGTTCTGCGTGAATGGCAAGTGGACCAGGATGGTCGACGTCCCACATGTTGGCGAACGGAAGTATTCTTTCCGATATCGAGGAGCAAGGAAACTGCATGGTATAGTATCACTGCTGATTGGTTCTCAAAAAAATAGTATCACTGCTGATTTATAATTATTTTTTATTTCTGATGAATGCTAGTGTTTCAACTCTTACGAGGAAGAGCCAAACACGGCACGTGCTGGATGTCCCACACGTCAGCGAAAGGAGTGGGACATGAACAGCATGGTAGAGCCTAGCGCAAAAAAACAGCGTGGTAGAGCATCTCCACTTTTGGGTCTGAGACCACACGTAGTAGTACTTAGTGGTATGAACGATACAAAGTGCGACCTGGAGAAAAAGACACGTCTAGTTGGAAGGTCTAGGGGCATACACGTAAACAAATATAAAAGTTAATATGTGCCTCCAACTAATATAGTAGTAGTAGAGTACTTAGGCACATACTCCATAACATCACCGTGCATTGCACGTGCAACATTTAGTGGTAGTATGTAGTAAGAGACAAATGCCGCCCAAGAGTTCCCTTCTCGACCCACTTTTGGGTGTTTGGTAGAGTGTATGGAGGGTGCATGAGTCCACACTAGTTTAGCACAAATACACTAGAAGCATGCATGAAGAGAGCATGCATGAAGAGGGTTGTTGAGTTGAGCATGCAAGAAGAGGGAACAACTATGCTGAGACGAGAACGCAACCAAACACACCCTATATGCCACGCATGTTCATACCATTTGTGCCTTTCTACTTCACTTACTACGCTACATTACTCAGGTTCGTACGTCCACTCCTGGGTACATGTTCGTCTCGTAGTTCTCGTCCCACGTGTTCTTCATATAGATATAATGATCCTTGCATAACACGTGCACCTTGATGCTAGATGTCTCGCGTGTTGGCAAAAGGATGAACAAGGCTCACGTAAAAAAATAGAGTCGAAGAACATAGATTCCCAACGACTGAGAAGGAGCAAGGAACCTCGTGGTGGAGCGTCAACACTCATAATATTTAATATTATTCAGCGATATAAAATCAACCAATCATCTCCATAGTGGAGTGGAAGAGTACGAAACACGGCAGCCCAATGTAGTTACATCATACTAGTACATGGCTAACCCACGCTATCACCATATTTCTTGGCTTCCGTGTGACACCTATCTCTAGTAATCCAGCAGCCTGTATCTCTTCTCCCTCCTCGTCTCTCAAAGTGCGGCGGGCTAGCGTTTTTGCCGTCTATTGAGGTCAGTTAACTCATCACATGTTTGCGACATGCCAAGGGCATTCTAAAAAAATTCCTTTCATGTTCCGTTTTCAAAAAGAAAAAAAACCTTTCACGTACGAATTTAACTGTATGCTTTGAGCAACTTGCATGTCCTATAGTGCTCCTGTTTGGATATTCTAACTTAGCTAGAGGTTAGACTAACTCATGACTAACCCTGAACTAACTGTAGCCAAAGAGGTGTTTGGGTGGCGGTGTTAGGTTGACAATAAATGCACTTGATGGAGAGAGAAAAGTGATTTTTTAGTGGTCCCAATGAGAACTATCTCCAGTTAGCACCTCTTGGGTGGGATAGTTTTTTTGGTGGGTTCGGTGCAACTTGCTCCAATTTAAACCCTCATGCTTGGATACTTTAGGGCTATTTGAGCCCCAACTAGCTCAAACTAACTCTAACCCATGGATCCAAACAGGGCCTATGGCCAGTTTCGACGCGGAGCAGTCACGTGCACCGGGAAGTGGCGCTCTCTCGGCTGTCGCGCCACTTCAGAGCCGGCGCCAGTGAGAAGTCGCCTCCGCTCTGGTCGGGCATTAATGCGGCACTGACGCTCCAAGGCGACGCTGGCCGTTTCACGCGGGAAGTGCGCACTGGCAAGGGAGTATAGGTTTTGAACCGTTTCAGGTGTAGTACTGGTAGTTTAACAAACTACTCAATTATTGCACTCAGTTTCCTAAGAAATTGTGGTAAAAAACGTTACTCCACAGCCCGCTTCCCTTCTCCTTCCTCTTCCACCGCCCGCGCACGTCCACGGGAAGCGACCAGTCAACCCTTATATAGGAGTGCTAGCACAAAAAGGTGCATGCATGACCACTAAAATTTCCACATTAAAGCGCCGCTCCGGCAGGAGTATGGCGTATGTTGTTACCTTCAGACGGGCCATGGCTATCGGGGGCGACCAGAGAAGAGGCGGTGGGAGGGGAATGAATGCATCTATTGTTTGGGTTCGCCGTCCGGCTTAAATAAATGCGCAGCATCACGTGTACCCGCGGGTGCACAAATTGTAACATACGTGTCTGCTTGAGTGGGCGTCACGTAACTGGTGTGTGTATGTGTTTGTGTGTGTGTGTGTGTGTGTGTGTGTGTTATTCTGAGAGATAGAGTGCGTGTGTGCGACTCTACTCTTCGGACATGTACTCAACCTTTTGCATCGGGATATAAGTATAATGGTACATTTACTTTAGCTAGTGATTTGCATGACCATGTTAACATGGTTGTGTAAAAAAAATGTCACTTTCTGCTCGTGATTTGCTTATATAATTACAAGCAAGATGCTCGTATATTGCACGGAACATCAATATGCATTTTTTTACAAAACACCTATTGTGATTGACCCATGCAGGAGTAATCCCATGTGTAAAAACTAATGATATCTCGAGAATTTTATCGGAAAACTGGTATCTCGAGAATGTCATCGAAAAAATGAAAGATGAGATATAAGTGAGGAGGAGTGGAGCGTGGTGGTGACTGGTGGTTAGAATGGGTGGAGGCATAGGGATGGACGGCGCCGGCATGCGGCAGCGGCCACCATGCTAGATTGTTCCACAGATTTCCTATTTTAATTGTTGAGCAATGAGGTTGTGGGAGATAAGGATGTGGAGAGAGGTGCGGGTATCTTTTGTAAAATTATCATAGTTTGCTTTCTATCTGTCAGATATAGATCACACAGTCTATATTACAAGATGGCAGGCACACCATCATCGCCAACTCATTTTTTTATAAGGGTACAGATGATAAGTTTGCTGACTACTAAAGTAAAGTGGAATTTTTCCATGTTATACAAGTAAATTAAGGTGATTGTTTATCATACGGGTAAGGTTGGATGAAGGGTGGTAGGAACAAATGCTCCGCCTAGAGCATGTGTGTGTGAGATGGAGTCTTAGTGTGTGTGTGTGTGTGGGGTGTGTGTGTGTGTGTGTGAGAGAGAGAGAGAGAGAGAGAGATGGAGTCTTAGTGTTTGTGTGTGAGAGAGAGAGAGATGGAGTCTTAGTGTGTGTGTGTGTGTGTGGGGGGGTGGGTGGGTGGGGGGTGGGTGTGCGTGTGTGCGTGTGTGTGTGTGTGTGTGTGTGTTTGTGTGTGTGTGTGTGTGTCGTGGGGTCCTCGGTGGCAGATATAATTTAAGTGTGCATGGCTTCATCATAGAGAGGTGCGGGTTGTTTGGTTCTAGGCCTAGGAGTGCCACACTTTGCCATACAATGTTGCCAAACTTGCCTAAGGTTAGTTCTTCAAAAAGAGAGCCACAAGTTGGCAAGCCTAAGGGAATCTTGCCACACTTGCTGTGTGTATGTGATGTCGAACCATAATGTGGCTTGCCTAAGATATGGCTTGAACAAAACACACACACCTAATTAAGTTGGTCAAATTTGCCTAACCTTAGGTGTGGCAAGCTTTGGCAAACTTAGTCTCAAACCAAACAACCCCGTGATGTGTATGGCAGAGGCCACGAGCGATGGGGTGTGAGAGAGAAAATGCCCGTAGAGAGGGAAGAGAAGGAGTGTGCGTGTGAGAGGAGTCGACATCGAGAGAACGTGTTTGTTTGAGAGACACTGAGGAAGACTACTATATATCGATGGTGCATGTAGGCGGGAATTAAACAAAGGGATGGTGTCGGTGTCAAAACCGGCGGATCTCGGGTAGGGGGTCCTGAACTGTGCGTCTAGGTGGATGGTAACAAGAGACAAGGGACACGATGTTTTTACCCAGGTTCGGGCCTTCTCGATGGAGGTAAAACACTACTCCTGCTTGATTAATATTGATGATATGGGTAGTACAAGAGTGGATCTACCACGACATCGAGGAGGCTAAACCCTAGAAGCTAGCCTATGGTATGATTGTTGTAATGGTTGTTCGTCCTACGAACTAAAACCCTCCGGTTTATATAGACAATGGAGAGGGCTAGGGTTACATAGAGTCGGTTACAATGGTAGGAGATCTACATATCCGTATTGCCAAGCTTGCCTTCCACGCCAAGGAAAGTCCCATCCGGACACGGGACGAAGTCTTCAATCTTGTATCTTCATAGTCTTGGAGTTCGGTGATGATGATAGTCCGCTATCCGGACACCCCTAGTCCAAGACTCCTCAAGAGCCCTGAACCAGGCTTCAATGACGATTTAGTCCGGTCGCAAGATATTGTCTTCGGCATTGCAAGGCGGGTTCTTCCTCCGAATAATTCATAGAAGATTGTGAACACCAGATAGTGTCCGCTCAGAAAATAAATTCCACATACCACCGTAGAGAGAATAATATGTACACAAGTTCAATCTGCGACGTATTTTGTGGCGTGACGTCACACCACTACCAAGCCTTTACTTGAATCGCTTTTATTATACCACCTCAGTAGCGTTTAGCGGCGGTTTCCTTGGCACATCTTGTCGAGCGAGATCGTGTTCCCCTTATTCCGGATTCCCATCAATACGGACGTGGGTAACCCAACCGCACCATTGATTGTGGCGCTTGGGAGATAAGCGAGTTTTACCAGGCCGGTGGGGACGCATAGTCTTCGTCCGCCCATATATAAGGGGATAAGGATCCACCTTTTTTACCTACGCTTCTTCCTCCTTTGCCTATCCATCTCCGTGCACTCGAGCTCCAGCGCCCAAGTCCGCACATCTCGCCTCAACCTGCTCCAGCCATGTCCGGAGCGGGAGGCAAGTGGATGGCCTCCTTCGTTACGGAGGGGCACATCGAGAAGCTGCGCGGGCGCGGATACTGTCCGGCGACATCACAAGACCGGCCGCCCGACGAGGGCAGCTCATCCCCACCCCCAGCCCCATGAGAGGGTCGATTTCTTCCCCACTTCCTCCGCTGATCGGGCTTCCCACTTCACCCCTTCGTCCGGGGCTCACGTTACTACTACGGTCTGGACTTCCACGATCTGGCGCCAAACTTCATCCTCAACATCTCGGCGTTCATCGTCGTGTGCGGGGCCTTCCTCTGCATCCAGCCCCATTTCAGCTTGTGGATAAAGACCTTCAATGTCAAGCCGAAGGTGGTGAATGGCGTCCAAGCAGAGTGCGGGGGCGCCATGGTGGGCAAAATGCCCAACGTCACCTCGCTCGAGGGTGCCTTCGTGGAGTCCATCAAAGGGTGGCAATCAGGTTGTTTCTACATCACCGAGCCGCGTGACCCTAAATGGGCAGCGGCCCCCGAGTTCAGATTTGGTACCCCCATGCAGCTCACCTCCTAGAAAGAGAAGGGATTGCTATGGGGTAGTTCGGAGGAGCCGACCGGACTCCATCCTGTCTCCAGCACCACAGTGAACAAGACGCTTAAGCTTGTCAACGTGATCCAGTCATGCTCGCCCACCGATTCTCCCCGCCAAAGAACGGGCCTTCAATTTGTGGGAGTTTGACCCGCACAAGACCGGACCTTGAGTGGGCTCTTCGACACGACGTACGAAGCTGCCTGGAGGGTGCTGTTCAAGGGCGGAGAAGCCCCCGCATCCGCAACGGAAGATCACGGATTCAGCACGCACCGCCCGGCCGGTGAGGTAAGCAATGTTATCCTTTATGGGACACTCATTTCTTTCATAGTTTGACTCTATGTGGGATCTAAAACTCCCAATGCCTTTAACAGGACTGGCAGAAGACGTCCGGACAGGTTAACTGTCCGGCTCCCCTTCCCGATGACCCAGCGGACACCCATTTGATGGGCCTGCTGGTTCCGGCCCTTTACGTGGTGCCGGAGAAGAAGGCCACGGGAACCCGAAGGAGTTCCCGGCGCCAGGTGGTATCGGACTCATCATCCGATGACTCCGAGGCGGACTCCTCCCCCAAGGAGGAGGAGAAAGAGGCCTCTTCCCCAGCGGGGGGAGGGAAGAAGAGGAAGGCCTCCCCAATGAGGGCGGTCGAAGGGTCCAAGAAAGGACGGACCCTTCCTCCAGACTGCTCCGCCAACGCCGACAACGGCGACGAGGAGTGGCCCTCAAGGGCCAAGCCCCTGGCAAGATCGTAAGTGTCCGAATTCCTGGATGATTTATAATTTCTCTTTTTGCCACGTGGTGTCCTTCTAATGCCGCATAAGACCTGTAGTCCGCCAGGACGATCTTCCCGCTTCGCCGAAGCGGGTCCTTAGCTCCGCCGGATATGGATTCCCTTCCGACCGCCTCCACCCCTCATGACGCTGATGACGCCGAGGTGGGATCCCAGGAGGAAACCCACTAGGAAGGGGAGGCTCCGGAGGTGCCACAGGGCAACCTCCCGGACTTTGCACCGGACTCCGCACCGGAACCCGCAGTGGTTCCGGAGTCCGGCAGGCGGCCCCTCCGTAAGAAGGGCAAGACTATGACACCGGCGGCCGCCGTCCAACCAGAGGAGCCGGATAACTTGTTGGAGGCACTCAACGGCGCTTCCATCAAAGAAGAACACCGCACTGTCATGAGTGGGTGACTCAGAAGGTTCAGCTCGCCAAGAGCGGGCTGACCGAATCCTGCAGCAGCCTTCTAACAGGCTTTGAGGTAAGAAATTTAAGACATGTAATATAATGCCGCATAGACAGTAGCCCCTGATGCTCGGTTCAGTGTTCGGAAAGAAAAGCCGGACTGAGGATCTTACAAAGATATACGCAGGAGTTCTAAAAAATATGTCAATATGGGATTGCAGGCTGCTTGCTTTGACCTCTGCCAAGACCGATCATGGAGGTCGATGCTCAAGCAGAACCTCGAGCGGTCCGAGAGCGAGCTCGGCCGTGCCAAGAAGCAGCTCGAGGACAAGGAAGGTGAGTAACACCGTATTAAATTTGTACCTTACAGAAAAGGATTTGGTTGAAAGGGAAATAATAGGGATAACATCGGTACTGCAGGGGCCACAAACGAGGTGGCGACCCTGAAGGAGGTTGTGTCCGCGGCCGAACGCAATGCGGCCGCGGAACGAGCCGAGCGAGAGAAGCAGGAGGCGCGGGTGGCGGAGGTGCAGCAAGAGCTCCAGGCTCTCATGGAAAAACATGAGGGTTTGGAGCACGACTCAAAGACTCGAGAGTCCGAGCTTGCATTGGCTCTTGAGAGCGCCAAAGCCGCTAAGGCCAAAGCCCACAAGGCCCTCCAGGAGATCGAGGATTTGAAGAAAATAGCAGCGGGTAAGGCATTTTTCATGCAAAGCAAGCATGTTAATGTGAATTACCTATTACTTACCCGAATTCGGAGCTCTCCAGGAGCGTTTGCGGATCTGCCCCTGTAACATCCCAAAATTCTAAATTTTGGAATGTTATAATAAATAGATAGGTTTGATATATTGACTGAAAGTGAGTGAATTCAAAACTTTTTGAAAGTTAAATGAGAGGGAATAAAAGGACTTTCCCAAACTTTCATTTTCTTTTCTGATCTTCATGAATTCAAATTCATTTCAAATACAAAACCCTTGAGCGAAGATGATATGACTTCTTCCATTTAATTAAATGAAAGGGTATTTGAAAATATTTGAATTTCATTTGGAAATATTTCAATTCATAAACTTCATGCAACTCAATGATTTTCATGAGAGAAGATAAAATGACTTCTTCAAATTATATGAAATATGAGTTGGAAGTTTAAAAGGATCAAATTTAAAGTCCTTTTGGAAATCATTTTCAGTTTGGAGTTATTTGGATTTTATTCAAACTATTTTTCTCCAAAAATAAAATATAAAGAAAATAGGGTAACATGATTCCCTCAGAGAAAATTGGAGAGAAATTAATTTGAAATTATTTTGGTATTTTTTTAAATTATTTTTACTGGATTTTACTAGGCGTAAGCACTCTTTCTTTTATTTGAATTTGTGTTTATTTTATTTGACTCTAGAAAATGTTCAACTTGTAGGAAATCTTTTTCTGAAAATTTTGATATATTATATGCCTATATAATATTTTAGTTTATTTTTGGGTTTTTGTTATTTTGTTATGCATGAAAAATGTTTTTTTGTTTTTTTTAAAACTCACAGACCGATCGGGCCGAAGCCCACTGGCCAAAGACTGCGTCAGCCCACCCCGGGTCGTCCCGATCTCCAATGGGAGACCGAACCTCAGACGATCACGCCGCCGCCTCTCCTTCCCGAGTCCGCCTCGCGCCCTTCCTTGCCCCTCCTCCACGTCTCCTCCGCCTCCCTATAAATCCCAGCCACCCGGCCCTCTCTCTCTCCTCACGACGCATTATGCCGCCATGATCTCGTCGCCGCCGCCGTCTCTCTGCCATGCGCGCCGAGCCGCCGTCTTGCCTCGTCCCGCCTCACCGCCGCCATCACCAGAGAACGCCACCGCCGCCGCCGTTGGTTTTCTTGCCATGGTTTTATCCGCGAGAACCGGTACAAAACCCCTCGGTTTTCCTACGGTTTTTCTTTGGTTTTTAGATTAGAGCAGTTTATTATTCTGTTAGTTTATTTAACGAACGTTTTCTGTTTAGGTAGTTCTAGTGAACAGATTCATTAGATTAGTTCTGTTAGCAAGTGTTCGCTCGATAGATTTTTCCTTTTTCTTTTTAATTTCGGTCAGGGACCTATTCGTGATTATTTTCTTCACAGATTAGTCCCTGTACTTCAAACGACCACATCTTTTTAATCGTTTATCCAAATTCAACGAAACCAACGCCCACTTCTTCGTTATGATCCCCTCTATCCAGATAAACAACTTAAACATGTTTTTGACAATTAAAAAACTGAGTTTAGTTCAGATTAGTATTCAATCTTGTTTCGTCTGTAACTTGAGTTTCGTAACTCCGATTTAGTTGATTCTTTTTGCAAGACGAAGCTCTTGACCTAAACTTTATGATAAGGCCAAATTCACATAATTTTGGTACTGTTAGAAATTGTTTTATGTTGCAAGAGTTATTTGCTTGGTTTTGCTGTTTTCCGATTTGTTTTCTTCGTTCTTTCCGATCTTCTGAGTGATTGCTTATGTGTGGTTACTATTGCTTGCTCACGATTGTTTGACCGGAGTGTGACAAGTAGAACTATCAAGAGTTTTGAGTGCGAATCATCTTCATCAACATTGCAGGCAAGTTCACACTTTGATCATACCTTTTCTCATACCCAGTTTTTATTGCATTAGTTCAATCCTCAAACAATTGCATAATTAGGATCTAATTAAATTGTGGGTTTTGGGAAGTAGATTGAGGTAGCACATATTACCTGTTTTATTTTCAAACCCTTGGGAGTTACTTCAACGTTTGCTTATTATGCCATGCTATGCTAGTAGACGTGGATTGGGTGAGTGAATTTCCATGACAGATGTGAGATTGTTAATTAATGGTTTATTTAAGGTGGCAACTTAAACACACATCCTGGTGGATTGAGGCACTGGTTACTCCAGACTTACTGCCTAGGCACTGGTTTCCGTGACTTGCCTGTTTTTCTTCTGACCACCACCCAGGCTCAAAGGGATCATGAGATTATTCAAACTAGAAACTTCCGTGTGCAGCCACATGCTATTATGGGCTCTAGCATAGTTGACTAAGTTGTGTGAACTCTTACGGGGTGGACTAGCAGATGTAGGGGATATAGGTTGGTACGGTCTACACCTCTTGTAAGGTGCTAGTGCTTCTGAAAGACTATGTCTCTGTCATCCGTTTCTCAAACACCATGTAGTGCGAGAAACCAAATGGAGGAGACCGAGTCATGTGGGGAAACGTGCGCAAACCTTTGCAGAGTGTACAAACTAATCATGATTAGCCGTGTCCCCGGTTATGGACATCTTGAGTATCTAGTACTTGATTTTCCTGTGAATCTCATCATGTTACTTCTAATTAATATTGTTGGGATGTTAAAGAGTACTTTTAATTGGGATTGAGAATGTTGTCAACCATTCTCAATGTTTAACAACCACCATGATAGTTAAATAAATTTATTCCTTTGTAGTAGGGAAAAAATTGCTTTTCGCAAAAACATTATAACCATAGAGCTTTTCCACCAGCCAAATATGCATGTAGTGATAGCCTTTTTCATCATTGCTCTATGGTGTGAATTTGCCAGTACATTCAATGTACTGACCCTCTATGGCTGCAACGTCTCATGTTGCAGGATCTTACGACGAGTAAGTGATACGTTAGGGTTACGATTTCCTATACTCAACTTTGCCATTGGTGTTGATGGGAATCCACAACCTTGTTGCTTCCGCTATTTTGGATTGAGGTAATAGTATTTACGTTATTTTATACATGTGATTTACCTCTGTTATAAATCCTCGAGTACTGTGTGAGTCAGCATACCGATCCAGGGATGACACTTAAGCATAGAGACTTGACCGTCTGAGGTCAGGTCGCTACAAGATGGTATTAGAGCACATGTTGACTGTAGGACGTGACCCTAGAAACTAGCAAGCCCATAGGAAAGATTTTTCTCTACAACTTTATTTTCAAAAGAATCTTTTTCCTCTCTTCTCTTTTGAGCTTATTCAAAAATTCCTTTTAGTGAGACCATACCCTTTTCCCCTTTTGACCACATGAAGATTCGGCTGATGAGACCACTCCAAGGAGTACAAGATATCGAACAACTAAGACTACTTTGGAATAAAGAGGATTTTACCGTGCATTACAATGACGGAAACAACAACGATGAAGACTCCGAAGACTAGGAGAAATTGAAGGCTTTGAAGAATTTCCGGATTTGTATGACCTAGAAAGGCAACCCATATGGAACTTGGCAGACTATGGAAGCTGTCAATATCCGAGATCAAGGTGTATCGGAGAAAGACCTGAACATGGAGCATTAGAACTCAAAGTTTTGTGTCATCGTGCGGAGTTAAGCATGCATATGCATGGAAGGATTGGATGGTAGAAGGCTGATGGAGCATCTGTCAGCAAGAAGATGAAGTTTTAACCTTAGCCGGTGTATCACCAGGATCTGGAGTATTACATCAAGAAGTTTAATATGGACACGCAGGAAGTTATATTTGACAAGCAGGAAATTCGTGAAGAACTCAAGAACTAGAAGATGAGAGTAGCCAAGCTAGAGGAGCAAAACCTCGAGATACAGGAGATTCGTCACGAACTGAAGGACAGATGGACATGGTTCATGCCAAGGATGTTGAGATCCAGAAGTTTGGAAAAGCAACTCCAGAAATATTGAAGGACGTCATGAGAGACTTCGTGTTAATAGAGATGATTTGACAAAAGAACTTGAGAAGGACAAGCATGATCGGAAGAAGCCATCAGAGACATGAACGAGACTTGAAGAGTTGATGACGTTGAGATCTATAGACCATTAGAAGACCAAACCCCTGTTATACCTACGTTAGATGCGACGATTGTGAGCTGTCATTTGTTTGTTGTTTTTCCGACAGCCACAATAAAATCTGCCTTTTCAAAACTTTTGTTTGTACTGTGTGCATCCCTCTCGACCTCTCTTATCCCACCCCGAACCCATGGACCCAATAGAGGATGAATGTAGATGAGCTTATATTTTCTGGACCGATGAGTCAATTGGAGACGGACCGACGGATTCAAAACATGGAGGATCATATGGAGAGTGACACTATAGCCAGAAAGGATATGGCCCAGCATGCTCTTCCGTTCTTTGAAAGAAGTGCTGCTACCTGGTAGAGGATATAACAAACCATCAATGGATGGCAAGGAGTAACCGTTTGGGAGGAATTTAAGTTGACTCTGCTAAAGTCTCGGCTTGTGTCCCAGAAGTTGAAGCCTTATGGAAATGATATGGAGAAAGTGCATGCAAGCCTTGTGGAGAAATAGGACACCACCATAAAGAAAACAAGGACGAATACCCTCATAAGCAAAGGATTACCAAAGGAAGTTAGCCGAGGATCTCAGGGAACTTCGGTTGGAGATTGTTCCCAAAGGTTTTGTTCCAGCAATGGAAGTTTAGTCTACATTGTTGGGAAAGAATCCGTGAAGCTCATAAGTATGACAAAGAGATTGCTGAGATAAAAGAGAGGATGAGCAAAGGAAAGGCCAAAGGTTTTCGTAAGGATGAGCATGACACCTTATGGTTCGAGGACCATGTATATGTTCCCAATAATGCAAAGATCAAGAAGTAAATACTTCAAGAGGCTCATGACTCACCATACTCGATTCACCCTGGGAACACAAAGATGTATTTGGCTTTGAAGGAGTGTTTCTGGTGGACTGGTATGAAGAAGGATATTATGGAGTATGTAGTCGTAGGTGACGTATGTCAGAGGGAGTAAAACCAGAGCATCAGAAGCCAGCAGGATTAATACAGCCTATGCCATTACCCGAATGGAAGTGGGATAAGCTTGGCATGGATTTCATTACCGGATTTCCCAGAACCCGAATGGGATATGATTCTATCTGGGTAGTAGTTGATTCGCTTGACCAAAGTGCCTCACTTTATCCCAGTGAAAACCACCTATACAAGTGCGAAGTTGGTCAAGATATTTTGACCAGGATCGTATGTCTGCATGGAGTTCCGAGGACCATCGTATTAGATAGAGGAACACGGTTTACCTCAAAGTTTTGGAATCAGCTGCACCAGACTTTGGGTACTAGGCTAGAGTTCAGTACAGCCTTTCATCCGCAGACAGATGGATAAATCGAGAGAGTCAATCAGATTCTGGAGGACATGTTGAGAGCGTGTGCGCTATATTATGGATCTAGTAGTGATGATAATCTACCTTACGTGGAGTTCTCATACAACAACAGTTACCAAGCCAGTTTGAAGATGGCCCCTTTTAAAGTTTTGTACGGAGAAGGAGCCAGACATCGTTGATGTGGGATGAAGTTGGAGACCGTCAGTTGTTTGGAACAAATATGATCAAGGAGTCAGAAGAGAATGTTAAGTTGCTTCGAGATAGACTGAAGGTAGCTCAGTCCTGGCAGAAGAGTTATGCAGACTCAAAAAAATGCAAGGAGAAAGTCTATGAAATTGGAGACAGAGCATGTCTTCGTGTGTCCCCTCTGCGAGGAGTTAAACTATTTGGAGTTAAGGGAAAGTTAGCCCCGAGATTTGTAGGACCATACCGAGTTTGGAGCGTATGGGAGAAGTGGCCAACAAATTGGAGTCACCCGAAGGACTGTCAGAAGTTCATGATGTGTTTCACGTTTCCTAGTTGAAGAAGTGACGTGCAGAGATGGCCAATATTCCCCTGTAAGGACGCTTGACCCTGGAAAGGATAATGATGTTCCACGAAGTGGAGTATGGACTTCATAAGTATAAGTTTTTTATCTTGGTATGTGGGACATCCCATGAGGATGAAGAGATGTATTACTATTGGATATAAGGGAGGTATGATGTTGGAAATATGGATCAATGGAAATTCCATGATGAGTATGAGTAATCATGTCCTAGTTTGGTGCCAATAGAAGGAAGGAAGACAGTACAATTGGATGGAATTAAGAATACTAGGAAGTTGGAAGTTGGAATAATGATCAGCTGCCGATGATAAGTTCAAGGACTAAAAGTGATGAGATGGGCCATAACCCACAGGCCCCAGCACCTGCCAAGAATGCAAGCACACTCTTGCTGAAGGAAAACCCTTGGAAGAGGATATGCCTTTACCCACCGACGATTTTATAGGAGCAACGCAAAACCTGAGAGTTGTGAAGGAATGATAGATGTTTGCTGGCTTGCATAATAAATGGATTTATCCGAACTTGGTTCGTCGACAAGAGAAATTATGCAATGTTTGAGAGGATGACCGAGTGTTAGAATGCGAGATTCGCTAAACCATGTACAAGGTAATGATTTGGGTGCGGGATGGATTGATCACCATACCGACTTACTCTTATTATTCGCCTTGCTATGTGGGATGGTAAATCTGAGTGACTTACCTATACTAGAGAGACGACGATCAAAACCTTGTTTGAACCTTAGAATGGTATAAGTATTTTCCCTTGTACACGGCAGCTGTTGCCAATCGTAGGTCCTACGGTGAGGTTCAACCCACACCGATTTTCTGCAGGAGAAACCATAAATTGTTGACCACCATGAGATATCGATAGCTAATTAGTATTGGCGCCAGACCCGTTAGCTAAGAAGACCCAGTCTCGGAATAACCTTACCAAGATGAAAGGATAGAAGAACTGCGGTAAAGGTTATGCCAGCGCCGGAAGAGCCCAGAGAAGGAAATTTTCAGAGGATCTGAGAAGATCGACGCTGCCAACAATAAGGATGGAGTATATGATTTTGATGGAACCGTAACAATGCTTCTAAGGGTGGTAGCACCCGAGACCCCGGAGACGATCGATGGATTCGGAAGACCCCAAACTAACCTATTTCTTGCTAGCCTCTCCGAATCTCGAGGACGAGATTCATTTTAAGGGTGGTAGGTTTGTAACATCCCAAAATTCTAAATTTTGGAATGTTATAATAAATAGATAGTTTTGATTGATTGACTGAAAGTGAGTGAATTCGAAACTTTTTGAAAGTTAAATGAGAGGGAATAAAAGGACTTTCCCAAACTTTCATTTTCTTTTCTGATCTTCATGAATTCATATTCATATCAAATACAAAACCCTTGAGCGAAGATGATATGACTTCTTCCATTTAATTAAATGAAAGGGTATTTGAAAATATTTGAATTTCATTTGGAAATATTTCAATTCATAAACTTCATGCAACTCAATGATTTTCATGAGAGAAGATAAAATGACTTCTTCAAATTATATGAAATATGAGTTGGAAGTTTAAAAGGATCAAATTTAAAGTCCTTTTGGAAATCATTTTCAGTTTGGAGTTATTTGGATTTTATTCAAACTATTTTTCTCCAAAAATAAAATATAAAGAAAATAGGGTAACATGATCCCTACAGTAGAAAATTGGAGAGAAATTAATTTGAAATTATTTGGGTATTTTTTAAAATGATTTTTACTGGATTTTACTAGGGCAGAAGCACTCTTTCTTTTATTTGAATTTGTGTTTATTTTATTTGACTCTAGAAAAATGTTCAGCTTGTAGGAAATCTTTTTCTGAAAATTTTGATATATTTTATGCCTATATAATATTTTAGTTTATTTTTGGGTTTTTGTTATTTTGTTGTCTGTGAAAAATGTTTTTTGTTTTTTTAAAAACTCCGCGCACCGACTGGGCCGAAGCCCAGCCGACCCAGCACCGTGCCGGCCCACCCCGGCTCATCCCCGATCTCTAGCGGGAGACCGAACCCCGTACGACCGCTGCAGCCGCCGTCTCCTTCCCGGAGTCCGCCTCCGCGTCGTCTTCCCTTGCCCCTCCTCCACGTCTCCTCCGCCCCCTCCCCTATAAATCCCGGGCCACCCCGGCCCCTCTCTCTCCTCCCCGCTGACGCGCTGCGCCGCCCGCGGATCTCGTCGCCGCCGCCGCCTACTGCCGCTGCGCCGCCCCGGAGCCGCCGTCTTGCCTCGTCCCGCCTCACCGTCGCCATCGCCGGAGAACGCCACCGCCGCGGCCATTGGTTTTCTCGCCATGGTTTTATCCGCGAGAACCGGTACAAAACCCCTTGGTTTTCCTACAATTTTTCTTCGGTTTTTAGATTAGAGCGGTTTTTTATTCTGTTATTTTATTTAACGGACGTTTTCTGTTTAGGTAGTTCTAGTGAACAGATTCATTAGATTAGTTCTGTTAGCAAGCGTTCGCTCGATAGATTTTTCCTTTTTCTTTTTAATTTCGACCAGGGACCTATTCATGATAATTTTCTTCACAGATTAGTCCCTGTACTTCAAACGACCACATCTTTTTACTCGTTTATCCAAATTCAACGAAACCAACGCCCACTTCTTCGTTATGATCCCCTCTATCCAGATAAACAACTTAAACATGTT
Source organism: Aegilops speltoides (assembly GCA_021437245.1). Lineage (NCBI taxonomy): Eukaryota > Viridiplantae > Streptophyta > Magnoliopsida > Poales > Poaceae > Aegilops > Aegilops speltoides. The sequence continues at coordinate 322,303,020 of CM038145.1, forward strand.
TTTGACAATTTAAAAATTGAGTTTAGTTCAGATTAGCATTCAATCTTGTTTCGTCTGTAACTTGAGTTTCGTAACTCCGATTTAGTTGATTCTTTTTGCAAGACGAAGCTCTTGACCTTAACTTTCTGATAAGGCCAAATTTACATAATTGGTACTGTTAGAAAATGTTTTAGGTTGCAAGAGTTATTTGCTTGGTTTTGCTGTTTTCCGATTTGTTTTCTTTGTTCTTTCCGATCTTCTGAGTGATTGTTTATGTGTGGTCACTATTGCTTGCTCACGATAGATTGACCGGAGTGTGACGAGTAGAACTATCAAGAGTTTTGAGTGCGAATCATCTTCATCAACATTGCAGGCAAGTTCACACTTTGATCATACCTTTTCTCATACCCAGTTTTTATTGCATTAGTTCAATCCTCAAACAATTGCATGATTAGGATCTAATTAAATTGTGGGTTTTGGGAAGTAGATTGAGGTAGCACCTATTACCTGTTTTATTAACAAACCCTTGGGAGTTACTTCTATGTTTGCTTATTATGCCATGCTACGCTAGTAGACGTGGATTGGGTGAGTGAATTTCCATGACAGATGTGAGATTGTTAATTAATGGTTTATTTAAGGTGGCAACTTAAACACACATCTGGTGGATTGAGGCACTGGTTACTCCAGACTTGCTGTCTAGGCACACAGGTTTCGTGACTTGCCTGTTTTCTTCTGACCACCACCCGTGCTCAAAGGGATCATGAGATTATTCAAACTAGAAACTTCTGTGTGCAGCCACATGCTATTATGGGCTCTAGCATAGTTGACTAAGTTGTGCGAACTCCTACGGGGTGGACTAGCAGATGTAGGGGATGTAGGTTGGTACGGTCTACCCCTCTTGTAAGGTGCTAGTTCTTCTGAAAGACTATGTCTCGGTTATCCGTTTCTCAAACAGCATGTAGTACGAGAAACCAAACGGAGGAGATCGAGTCATGTGGGGATAAGTGCGCAAACCTCTGCAGAGTGTGCAAACTAATCATGATTAGCCGTGTCCCCGGTTATGGACATCTTGAGTATCTAGTACTTGATTTTCCTGTGAATCTCATCATGTTACTTCTAATTAATATTGTTGGGATGTTAAAGAGTACTTTTAATTGGGATTGAGAATGCTGTCAACCATTCTCAATGTTTAACAACCACCATGATAGTTAAATAAATTTATTCCTTTGTAGTAGGGAAAAATTTGCTTTTCGCAAAAACATTATAACCATAGAGCTTTTCCACCAGCCAAATATGCATGTAGTGATAGCCTTTTTCATCATTGCTCTATGGTGTGAATTTGCCAAGACATTCAATGTAATTGACCCTCAGGGTCGCAACGTCTCATGATGCAGGATCCTACGACGAGTAAGTGATACGTTAGGGTTACGATTTCCTATACTCAACTTTGCCGTTGGTGTTGATGGGAATCCACAACCTTGTTGCTTCCGCTATTTTGGATTGAGGTAATAGTATTTACGTTATTTTATACATGTGATTTACCTCTGTTATAAATCCTCGAGTACTGTGTGTGTCAGCATTCCGATCCAGGGATGACACTTAAGCATAGAGACTTGATCGTCTGAGGTCAGGTCGCTACAGCCCCGCAGCGTGTTAGATGCTGCCGCTTTCTACCGGGCCGAGGAGGGGAGCTCAACTGAGAAGGTCTTCTAGTCTCAGTATGCTGAGGCCGGACATCCGGTGTCCCTTAGCGACCAGCTGAAGCAGCTGGTCGAGCTCCACAAGGTAGCCGAAAAGGTCATGAAGGGCCTCATAGTTCGGCTGTGTCCCAAAGAGGCCATGCCTGGTACGGTGGCTGGTGGATGCGTGTCCCTGGGTTGAGGTCGTCATGCATTCCACCTGCATTGAAGGTGCCCGTCGGGCCCTTGCCCGTACAAAGGTACACTGCGGCAGGATGGATGCTGAGAAGCTGCTGACGGACGCACCACCAGTGGGCAAGGAGTATCGTATGCCCGAAATGTATTATAAGAGTGTCCTCAAGGGTGTCCGCATGATTGCGGGTGAGTGCTCTAAAGATGTAATATTTGAATAGACTCGCGATGTGTTATCCTGTGCGCTGAAAACTGTGTTCATATGCGCTAAGCAACGCTTATTAATTCAAAATATTACCTTTTGTGCGGCCATTTATCAAATCTGAGAGATGGCAAGTCGTTGGCTTCAGCCCCCATGCCACGAGTGCTGGGGTGTTCGGGATAAACTTGAGCGCTCTTGTTCCCATTGTAGGGTCCATCTAGGGAGGCGCTCAACACAACGAACGAGGCAACCGGACTTATAATGCTTGAACACTCTCACTTAGCCATAGAATTCTATAATTTTAAATTTCGGCGAAGCCCCTAGTGTTTGGAAGACCGTGTTCGGGGCGCTATCCACGCCTGGGCCGGACAAAACCAGTTCCTCGCTCTAAGCGGCATAAGCCTTTAGGGACTCGAAAAGACCTCTCAAACAGCGACCAGCTCTCGCCTTATCATGACGGACAGTTTTAGCTTTCTCCATCGAGGCGCCGCCCGGCTCAACCGGGCGCAATCGCGATGGTTCTCCCAAGCTACCTTAGCCGATAAAATGAACGTAAGGTACCAAAACATGGGAGCCGCAAACCCAACTATTGACCCAAGATATGATTCGGAGCCGATGCATATAATGCAATAAGTTCGGGGTGCCGCACTTGTGAAAGTGTTCGGACTTATCACACCATAATGCGGGGAACTTAAGCCCCTGGTGTATTCGGCCGTACCAAAGTGTACGGATGCAAGATGTCATAAATGAACATATATATAAGGAAGAAATGCAATTATAAGTGAAAAGCGATGCATTGTTTATTCAAGGAATTCTGCGATGAATGCAGAACGATACAAATAGTGCGGTAAGCAAGGGGTAAGACTATTAAACATGTCCCCCTCCAGGGGTAGGCTGCGGAATGGTGTATGAAAACGGATTTAATGCTCGTAATGGAGACCACGTGGATACTCGTCGTAGCCCTTATTCTCCCCTGGCTGTTGCATCGTGAGTTCGGCAGGTTTACTGCCGGACAGGGCTTCTGGTGAACGGAGTCCTGTGTGTAAGAAAAAAGAAAAATAAAAAGAGTCACACACTTGGGAGCCCCTGGTGCGGTTAAGCCGCATTCTGGGCTGTGCCCCTCCCCCTATGCCCATGGTATCTCCAGAGCGTAATGATGTACGCGAAGGACCAGTCTTGCAATTTGGCAGGGGCTGGGGTTAGCCGCATTACTCTGCGATGCTCGGACGTGCTGTGGTCTTGTTGTAGGTTACTCCGGCGCGTTTGGCCATGTCTGTCGCTTAACGGCCGGACTCGAAATTGCCTTAAGAGGCTGCTCAGATTTCCGCCGCGAGAGCCGCTGTGTGTTCCTCCGCTCGGAGGGAGCGCTCATGTTTCCATTGACAAGATGACTCCTCAAGGGCCCGCATCTTGAGCTTGAGGTATGCGTGTGCGGTACCGCGTTGAACTTTGCAAACGCGGTCTGTCCGAAAGCAGAGCGTGATAGCCGCCATGAACGGGACTATGTCAAGATTAACTCCTCGCTTGAAGTTATCCGGGATTCAAGACCACTTCGCAGGATCGAGCTCGCATAATTGTCCTCTACACTGGTATGACGCCTTTGAAGGTCGTCTTTGTAGGTTTAATCCTTGAGGGTCTATGCCCATCTTGCGACCGTGTCCTAATAAAGCAGGTTCAGTTGTTGTCGCCGTCCATCGGGACTCGTGAGGTGAAATCCATCGACGATTGGGTCTAAAACCACGCGCGAATCCGCCATGACGGATATCGGTGGGGTGGTCCTTCGATCAAAAGTGATCGGCAAGAGGACCATGGATTGAACTTTGGGGCGATCGCTCCATCGCATATACGCCCCTAAGCACGCTTCGCTCCCTCTTGGGTATGTGGGTTGCGATATCATGTTTACCGTCCGCACTTGTGGGGAAACCCTTCAGTCCTCTATTGTTCGGCGGCCGGGTCTCTTCCTCGTCATTGCTATGCAGCCCCTTGTCATTGTTTTCGGCGATTAACTTGCTTGCCTGCTTGAATACCCAACAATCCCTGTTGGTGTGATTGGCTGGCTTTTCGGGGGTGCCGTGTATCTGCCACGAGCGGTTGAGTATTCGGTCCAAATTGGACGGACCCGGAGTAGTTCTTTTGAATGGCTTTTTCACTGACCGGGTTTAGAGCCTCTGAATCCGGCGTTGACTGTCGTATCCTTAGTGTTATCGCCGTTAACGCTGCGTTTGTTTTTGTTTCGACGCGACCTGCCATTGCGGTCCTTGGTATTCGGACTGCCAGAATTTTTGTTGAGGTTGTTACTGCGGGCTAGCTACTGTCCTTTCCCGCATAGAAGCGGGTCATGAGTGATGTGAGGGCTGCCATGGATTTTGGCTTTTCCTGTCCTAGGTGCCGGGCCAGCCACTCGTCGCGGATGTTGTGCTTGAAGGCTGCGAGGGCATGTGCATCTGGACAGTCGATGATTTGATTTTTCTTTGTTAAGAACCGTGTCGTAACTATGCGCCGATTCGTCTCGCTGCTGAATTATGGGGCTTAGGTCATCGGCGTCGGTGGTCGCACATATGTGCCCGGAAGTTGTCAAGGAATGCGGCTTCGTGTCCTCCCAACACCCAATTGACTCGCCGCAAGCTGTTAAGCCAATGCCGAGCTGGTCCTTTAAGCTTTAGTGGGAGATATTTGATGGCGTGAAGATCGTCACCGCGGGCCATATGGATATGAAGGAGATAGTCTTCAATCCAAACCGCGGGGTCTGTTGTGCCATCGTAGGATTCAATGTTCACGGGTTTAAACCCTTCAGGGATTTGATGATCCATTACTTCATCTGTGAAGCATAGTGGGTGTGCGGCACCTCTATATTGGGCAATATCACGACGTAGCTCAAGAGAGCTTTGTCTACTGGGTTCGGCCTGGCCGGAGTTGCTGTATCCGACGCGACGGTAGTCGTCGCGCATCGTGGGGCGCCCACGTGATCTGTAGATCAATCTTGATTGTCTTGCCTTGTCCTCCAATATGTCTCGCAAGTCCGACGCGTTCCCCCGTGGCTTCGTAATTTTCAAGCGGTGCTAGGGTACAGTTCTGGTGGAGGGCCTAGATGTCTCTCTGTCGCGGCCACGAGGTGGTCGGTCTGCCGTATTGTGCGCTGGTGATGAGGGTTTATATGCCTCCTCCTCTAATCGGGGGAGCAACTTGCGTTTTGGGTAGCTTTTGGAGGGGCGTTTGAGTTCATGCTCTTCGGCCGCGAGGACTTCGGTCCATCTGTCGGCCAGCAAGTCTTGATCAGCTCGAAGCTGTTGCTGCTTTTTCTTTAGGCTGTTTGCCGTGGCCATTAGCCTTCATTTAAAATGCTCTTATTCGACGGGATCCTCGGGCACGACAAATTCGTCGTCGTTGAGGCTTGCCTCGTCTCCGGAGGAGGCATGTAATTATCGCCCTCTACCTCTTCGCCCGCCGCTCTCGTGGGGGCTGGCTTCTCCGCCCTCCCTGTCTGAATCTTGCCGGAGGGGGTTGTCTTCGCACTCTCGGGGTGTTATTATCCCGGTGCGGAATCTCCATTCTTTATGTGGCGGGATTTAGAGCGGCGCCGCTGACGCCGGCGCTTGGGCTGTTTCTTAGAGGAATCTGCCTCCGCTGCTTCTTCGCCATTCCCATCCTTTGGGATGTCCACCATGTATATGTCGTATGACGAGGTGGTCTTCCAGCGCCACAGGCGCTGGTTCTTGGTCGCCTCCGGCATCGCCGTCCATACTTGCCGATGTCTTGAGTCATAGTCTAGCATGTCGGTTAGATCGTCGGCAGTGGCTACAAAGTGGGTGGTGGGTGGGCTTTGAATTTCTTCGTCGTCCGCATCCCAACCATCCTAACCGCAGTCCGGCCAGGGCTCTCCTGATAACGAGAGATACTTTAGCGAATTCAGGATGTCGCCAATGGGTGAGCCCTAAAAGATGTCCGCGGCGGTGAACTCCATGATCGGCGCCCAATCGGATTCGATTGGTAGGGGCGCAGGAGGTTCGGAGTCCGGCGAGGAGTCCGGCGCCTTGGAGTCACGAGCTTTACAAGGGACAAGGTCAGTATTCGGCTCCATCGCCGTAGAGATTGCAGCCCCCGAGGTGGTGTCTAGCCACCCGTCCTCGATCTGCGTGGTCAGCTCCGAACTAAGGGTCGGAGCAGACTCATGTGCGGCCTCCAGGGCACTGTCCGGCAGCAGAGCTACATCATGCCCATTGTGACAGTGCGGCGCGCTTGGCTGTGGCTCGAATCCGTCGAAGATCAAGTCTCCGCGGACGTCAGCCGTGAAGTTTAGACTTCCAAATCTGACCTGACGGCCAGGGGCGTAACTTTCGATCTGCTCCAGGATGGCCAGTTTAATTGGCCGCAGCAGCAAATCTGCGAATCGAAGATCTGTCCCGGGAGAAAAGTCTCACCCTAGACTGCGTCGTTATTGATGATTGAAGGAGCCATCAAGCCTATTAGTGACGACACAGAGGAACTCTCAATGAAAACACCAATGTCGGTGTCAAAACCGGCGGATCTCGGGTAGGGGGTCCCGAACTGTGCGTCTAGGCGGATGGTAACAGGAGACAAGGGACACGATGTTTTTACCCAGGTTTGGCCGTCTCGATGGAGGTAAAACCCTACTCCTGCTTGATTAATATTGATGATATGGGTAGTACAAGAGTGGATCTACCACGAGATCAAGGAGGCTAAACCCTAGAAGCTAGCCTATGGTATGATTGTTGTAATGGTTGTTCGTCCTACGGACTAAAACCCTCCGGTTTATATAGACACCGGAGAGGGCTAGGGTTACACAGAGTCGGTTACAATGGTAGGAGATCTACATATCCGTATTGCCAAGCTTGCCTTCCACGCCAAGGAAAGTCCCATCCGGACACGAGACGAAGTCTTCAATCTTGTATCTTCATAGTCTTGGAGTCCGGCCGATGATGATAGTCTGGCTATCCGGACACCCCCTAGTCCAGGACTCCCTCAGATGGTCTTATTGGTTTCGGGGATATAGGGGAAGAGTGAGAGGGGGATAGCTAGAAGGAGATTGCTAAGTGTGAGTGTGTGTTTTACCCATCCAGGCGGAAGTTATGCGCACACAAGAAGAGAACAATTCGATGTGGCGTTAGGGTTGAGGGTAAGTATCTATGTATGGAGACATAGAGAACTTGAACGTGCATGTGTGAGAGGTATACATGTATACGTGGGATGTGTGTGTGTGTGAGCGCATGATCGAGATAAAAGAAAGAAGACAAAAGTCATAAGATCAACGACATGGGAGAGACGGATCGGTATGAAAATATGCATGCATGTGAGAATGCAGGAAAGAAGGCCCGACAATTGAGCATGTGTTTTTGTCTTTAAGAGATACTGGCGTGGGCTGGAGCATGCATCTATGGCGAGCAGAGGGAGTGAGGCACAATGATTGTGCAAAAGAGATCAACCTATAATTGCATATGTATGGAAAGACATATATAGTGTGGGTGATAGGAAGCAAGACTACGTGCGAGAAAGAAATGTTGGCGAAGAAACTACAGATAGATACAGAGATGGAGATGGTAGCTAGAGGGACATCCGCTAGTTTGAGTGTTGGAGATTACCGCCGGGTGGTTCAGAGGGTGAAGTTATATATGTGTGTGAGAGAGAAAGATAAAAGGAGGGCACTTGACTGCATGTAGAGAGAAACATATGTAGTGTGCGTGATAGGAAGCAAGAGTGAGGGCGAGAAAGAAGGTTGATGGAGAAACAGATAAATAGAAAGATAAAGGTGCTAGCTAGTGTGCGTTAGAGATACAAGTCGAGTGGATCAGAAGGCTAAGTTATGTGTGTGGGTGTGACAGAGATAGAGAGAGGGTGCACGTGAGTCACATACAAACAGATATCAGAGAGAAATAAGATCCCGAGAGACGGAGTTTTGTGTCTGTGAGAGAGAAAGATATTTCACAATGACGGTGATAGCTAGAGAGACATATGAGGGAACGCAGGATATCTCTAGGGAGAGAGTGTGTGTGTGAATGACATATAAGAGAACAGTGGAGAAATATGAGACCCTGGGAGATAGAGTTTGTGTTTGTGTGTGAGAAAGAGATATTTAAGAGGAAGAGTCATAGGTTCTCATTTCTAAGGAGCGAAAGACATCTCTGTATGAGGGGTGTGCGAGTGGCACACAGGGGAATAGTAGAGAGAAATGAGACCCAGGAGACAAAGTTTTGTTTTTGTGTGAGAGAAAGAGATTCCACATGGAGAATCATAGTTAGAGACACATAGCAGGGAGCGAGATATACTTAGAGAGAGATAGAGTGATGAAGGTCGAGGGAGAGAGTACCGTCAGTGTGTTATGAAGATAAAAGATCATTGTCGACATACAGGTAGCACGAGAGATACCTGAGAGACGATGAACGCGTATAGGTCTAGAGAGATAATCCTATATAAGCATGAGTGATAGCTATATGAGACGAATATCTGGATTAAAGGGGATTCAAATATTTAAACTAGAGATCACGACATCGATAATATCATAATGCATATTGGTGTATCAAACATGCATATTCATTTGAATTTGGGCACACGTGTAATGTTATATAGTTTATCAATATTGGCGATCCATAGATTCTTTAATTACAAACAATGCATGGTTCATATGCAACTAATGTCTAAACGGGATTACACTGTACGTGTGTGAAACACATTATACATGTTTGAGAAGTAAAAAAACCCGCATGAAACACACATTAATTGGAGACAGTTAGCGAGGAATGCATACATTGGATTTCAATAAAGTGGTTTCAAATATTTGAAAATCCAAATTGATGGATACAACCTTATGAATCTGAGATCATGCCATTTGTAAACCATATTTATGTATAAATGGTGTTGTGCTTTTGAAAGTATATATAAAAAATGATGAATTTAGAATTTAATTCCAATCGAAAATCGATCCCGCCCGAAAAAATAGAATACAAACGGGATTCGAATTGGCACGGTAAACGTGCAATCTGCAAAACTTGAACGTAGCAGGGAAAGTCGCAGTAACCGCCCGAAACCAAAATCTGCGAGATGGAAATTACTACTGCCTATCCCTGCCACGCAAAGCCAATCTGCTGGATTTCTATAGGTTTCGATAGGACTAGGTTTGTAGTTTCACCCAAACGTGACGTAACCGCCTCTCACCCGGATTCATACACGGTGGCCGCCAAAACGCAGTGTTTCCTCGGTCGAAATCGACTCCCTCCCCGATTCATACACCGTGGGCGCCTGTCGATGTACTAAAATAGGTGCGCTCTTTTGTACCCCTTATTTGTGCACGGGCAGTCAGAGCCACGCCCACGACCACACTTGAGCAGGGCAGAGACAGGAAATCAAAGCCACGGGACGACCGAAGCGACGCCAAGACAGAAGCATAAAAAGCAAGAAGGCGAAGTGGTTTCCCCGGCAAGGTCCTTGCCGGCGCAGGCCCTTGCAGGAGCAGCCTACCTAACACCAGCAGGACGCGCCGCCCTTGGGCCTCAGTTCTTCCAGCGTCACCAACCACGTTGGGACATGGGCTCGGGGGGCACCTCCATTGTGGCATGCAGATCTTTGTGAAGACAAGGAACGCTTCGAACCAGAAGAATAAAAGACGACAAACCTCGGCGAGATCCAAGCCGAGGGAACCCACAAGACCCCCGGCAAGACCCTTGCCGGGGACGACCCAGCAAGGCCCTTGCCGAGGACGTCGGCAAGGCCACAGCCAGGCCCGCACCCGCCAAGCTTCTGCCACCGCTCCCATGCAGCTGCCAGCCCATCAGCTGGGCAGGCACCTGCGTGTCGGCACAAGGCTTCTCAGCCAACTCAGCGCATGCATACGTGGTGGCATGCAAATCTTCGTGAAGGCCCTGCCACCGCGCCACCTCAGCAGCCTGCCAGCCTACATGGCACTGGCCGCCTCGCTGGCCTAGGCGTATGCCGAGACAGGGCGAAGCAGCGGTAAAGTGTAGGGGACATGTCAGAGGCGCATTAAATGTGTCTTGTCCCATAATAGCTAGCGATAGGCTTAACCACGGTATCCCGATGCCACCTCCTGTGTTCCACTGTGGCGACCCCTTGCCTATAAAAAGAGGCCCGAGGCATCCAGGAGAAGGATTCGTACTTTTGGACAAGTTACGCCCATTGTAGCTAGTTCAAGAACCTCAAGAACACAAATACACACATCAAAGCAGGACTAGGGTGTCATGCATCTCTGCGGCCCGAACTTTGGTAAACGATCCATGTGCTCGCACTGACTGATGATCCTACTCCCCTCACCACCCAGTGCCCCACAACCATAGTAGGGATCCTTGTGATCCCATAGGTGTCGTTTCCCACCGACATCTTTGGCGCGCCAAGTAGGCGGCGTAGTAGTGAGCATCTGGTTTTGTAGCCGGTGGCACAGCTTTTCATCGCCATGGCTTTCGAGGAAGAAGGCAACCAAGCAAGTAGCCCCGTCGGCAAGTGCGGCGAGCATTCGCGCGATGACAAAAAAAAGCTAAGTCATGGGAAAACTTCGAATAACTTCTTCTTATATAAGGTTATCTTCCTCGGAGATCTTTCCTCTATATGGGAAACCTGGACGCAGTGAGGCCCTTCCGTTATCGACAATGCTCTTGGTTTGTTTCGAGTCCACTCAACAAATCGAGCGGCTGCGTCGAGAGCGGCAGGGTGGCCTTCCGCTTTCGGCAACGCTCTCGCTCTGCCTCTAGTCCGCTCGGCAGTTCGAGCGGCCACGCTGAGAACGGCAAGGTGGTTTGCATGGCGGCAAGCATGCCCTGCCGGCCGCTAAAGGATCCGTCCTTCGAAGCACAGCGGTTTGGGTTTAAGCACCGGCAAGCCTACCCAGTAAGCGAAGGGTAGACGTACAGAGGAAGGTTAAACAGGTAAATAACATGCATCATATTAAAAGTACTGCAGAGTTATATTACACCAATTGTTGCTGCGGTTCTAACTAAAGATTTGAATTGTCTTGGTCATGAACCTGCAGCGGAAACAAGAAACGGGGCGCCTAGTCCCGGCACTGGCCCTCCAACCTCTGGATTCTGATGACGCGGCTGATGATGGGCCCGATGTGCTCCTTGACCCCCTGAGAGGTCTGCATCGCCCGGCAAGCTGTCCAGCGCAGCATCGAAGTAGAGGACGGGGTTCCAGAATGCCAGCTCGGTGAGAACCTTGGTCATGGCACCCTGGCAAATCATCCGGGACTCGTTGGCCAAGGAGCTCTCCCGGTTGGACTCGAGCCGTTCCAGGGCGCCAAGAACACCCTTGAAGAACAAGGTCAGGTTGGCGTGGGGGCTCGTGCCCAGCTCCGGGGAATACCTCACTTCCGGCATCTTCATCTCGGCCAGCTGCTTGGTGATCCTGTTAGCGACATCGGCGAGGCGGTCGGTCCAGATTTTGTTGCCCTTCATGGAATCCGCATAGTTGGCGGTATCGTTCTTCCGCAAATGATTCTGGTCCGCCAGGCTCTTGGTCAGGGCCTCTTCCCGGGTCTGGGCCTCCGAAAGAGCCCCCTCAAGGCTCACCAGCTTGAGCTTCAGGTCCTTGATGGAGTCGTTGGCATGGGAGAGCTGCTCGGCCTTGGCCAGGTTTTCGTCCTGCACCTGCAACAAAGTGCAGCGGGCCGAATCCCTCTCCTCCACCAGCTGATCTGCTCTGGCCTTCAAGCCATCCTGCTCCACCTCCAGCTCCTTCATCTTGTTGCCGTGGGCCAGGGCCTGAGTATCGAGCGCCTCCTTGTGCTTGTGCTCCAGCTCCTGGGTCCGCGCCGCGGCAAGCTTTTCGACCTCCTCATCCTTGCCGCAGAGTACGGCAGCAAGCTTCGCCTTGCGGTCGGCAAGGTCCTCCTCCTGGGAGTTCAGCTCGACCTGGCGCTGGGACCGGACGCCCTCGGCTTTGGAGGCCTCCTCCCTAGCCTCCTCCCGGGCCTTCTCAAAGTCGGCCTGCTTCAGGAGGAGTTCCAGGTTGCGCTGCGCCAGCTAGTCTTGGGCGTCCTTCAGCTCCTCGTGGGCTTGGCGGAACCAAGCCTGCGCCTCGACGACGCGCTCCACAAGGTCTACTTCCACCTCGTGCGCCGCCGCCTCCTTGGACTTTGCCTTGTCCAGATGGGCACGGTGGAGTGCCTGAAGCTTGCTGAAGCTGGCACTCATGGCCTGGTGGAGTCGCTACTCTTGGGTGTCGCCACCAGCGCTTGGCTCGTCGACGACCTCAAGCACGGCGCCGGCGAGCACTTCGTTGTCAAACACCTCTCCCTCTGCCGGCGCCCTGGTGCTTGCCAACCCTGGGAGGTGAACAAACACGTCATCGCTAACCTTCAGGTACTTGCCTGAGCCGGAGGCAGCGGATGAGGAGGGTTGGTCGTCAACCACCTCCTCCTCGGCAGAGGCCTTGCCGGCCTCCTCCTCAGCAGCGCCCTTGCCGGCCTCCTCGGCGGCGCCCTCGCCAGTCTCCCTGGCAAGCCCCTCGGCAGCATCCTCGGCCGCGGTCTCAGCGGCCACCTCGGTGGCGACCTTCTCAGCCTTAGCCATGGTGTCCGCGGCAGCCTCCTGGATGATGGTGTCAAAGTCCCCCTGGTCCGTCGGGGGGGCCTGGACACCGAAGGAGGAAATAAGGCAGGGCCAAAACCAAGGTTCAGGAGAAAAGAAAGAAGAGCAAGGGAGAACGAATGAGTCACCTGTGCCAGGCTGGGAAGATGTGGCCCCCTCCCCACCAAAGTCTGTTGCTGGGGTGGATCTGCCAGTGCCCAAGTCTACCCCCTCCTCCGTGCGCATGGGCTCGGTGTGTGGCACCCTAACCGGGGACGCCCCTCGGGGCGGTGTGGTCGATGGGGACGGCGTGGTGAGGGAGGCCCTTGGTGGCTCCTCCTGCTGCCGCTCTTCTCGTACAAACCGCAGCAAGATCAACAACAAGAGAATCGGGCCCCGGCAAGCGCTGGAAAAAGTTAGATGGTGAACTTACGCTGGGGGTTGAGCCGCGGGCTGCTGTCCGGGCTGCTCTCCACCACCAGCGGTGCCTTTGAAGTACCCATTGGGGGCGGGCTGCCCATCGAGGTTTTGGCCCTCTTCGCCGCCCGCTGAGCCAGTGTCTCCGTCTCCCTGCAAGAACAAGTCAAATCAATTAGGACGACATGATTCGTAAGGGTGGAAATGGTGAGGGGCAGAGTGCTTACTCGTCCTCCTCCTCCTCCTCTGATACCTTCCTCTTCCCCCTCGGGCTGAGGACGAGAAGTCAAAGCTGATGTCCGTGCCGGCGCCTGTGGGCCAAGGGGGGAGAAGGAGTCTGGAAGCATTTGGATGAAGAAGAGGTGGGCGTCTTCTTCTTCACCACTGCGATCTTCTTCTTCGTCGCCGCGGCCTATGTCTTTGCTGCCACGGCCCTTGATCGCGCGAGAAGCCGGCCTGCCGGCTGCTGAACAGCCGGATGAGGGAGGCGGCGAGCCAACTGGGCCTAAGTTAGCGTTCTTCCTTAGTCAAATTTTCATGTGGGCGACTGTTCCGCCCTTTAGCTCCCGCCAGTCGGACAGCCGCGCTGCAAGCTATGACTTAGGGCGAAAAGAGGGCTTTCAGTGTCGGCACACTACTAGTCGGCTCCAGCTGGTATGAACTTAGGCCAAGGCGGCGAGCCCCTGGGCCGGCTGACCGGAACCCGGACGGGACGGGAATAGAAAAACTCAAGTCATGGCATAAGTTTAGCTCATAGATAGATAAAAAGGGAGCCTCCGAGTGAACCTCGGGGGACCTGGGGTCTTTTACTTAATACAAAACTTGGCGTGGTACATACGCTCGAATCAACTGTAAAACGGGCGGAGGAGATTTGCATTCCGTGGCCGCACCGTCTCTTAGCCAGCTGTGCACCGCTTGTGCACCCTGGGCTTCAAGGCGTCGATGAGGTAGTATGATTTGTTTCCCAGGGCCTTGCTGATGATGAAGGGGCCTTCCCAAGATGCCGCGAGCTTGTGTTGTCCGGCTGATCGCTGGATCAGCCGGAGCACAAGGTCGCCCTCGTGGAAAGAACGTGGCCTGACCTTCTTATTGTGGTAGCGGCACAGGCTCTGCTGGTAGATGGTGGACCGACTGCATGCTAGCAGTCGGGCCTCTTCCAGCAGATCAACACTGTCCTCTCACGCCTCTTTGGCCTCCGCCTCTGTGTACATGGTAACCCGAGGCGAGTCAAACTTGATATCCGTAGGGATGATTGCCTCCGCACCGTACATGAGTAAGAAGGGCGTGAATCCGGTTGATCTATTCGGCGTGGTTCAAAGGCTCCACAGGACGGCTGGCAGCTCGTCGATCCAGTAGCCGGCCGACCTCTCTAGCGGCTCGATCAGGCGGGGCTTGATGCCGGACAAGATGAGGCCGTTTGCTCGCTCTACCTGGTCGTTTGACTGCGGGTCGACAACGCATGCTCAGTCCAGTCGGATGCCCTGGTTTGCGCAGAACGTGCGAAGGTGCCTTTGGCAAAGTTGGTGCTGTTGTCGGTGATGATTCTATGAGGAACACCATATCTGACAGTGATGCGTCCATTTTGCATCTATCTTTTATATTGATATTTATTGCATTATGGGATGTTATTACATGTTATGTCACAATACTTATCGCTATTCTCTCTTATTTTACAAGGTTTATCATGAAGAGGGAGAATGCCGGCAGCTGGGATTCTGGGCTGGAAAAGGAGCAAATATTGGAAACCTATTCTGCAGAGCTCCAAAAGTCCTGAAACTCCACGAAAGTCATTTTTGGAATTAATAAGAATTATTGAGCGAAAGAAGTACCAGAGGAGGCCCACACCCTGGCCACGAGGGTGGGGGGCGCGCCCACCCCTACTGGGCGCGCCCCCTGCCTCGTGGGCCCCCTGGTGGCCCTTCGGTGCCCCTCTTCTGCTATATGAAGTCTTTTACCCTGGAAAAAATCATAAGCAAGCTTTCGGGACGAAACTCCGCGGCCACGAGGAGGAACCTTGGCGGAACTAATCTAGGGCTCCGCCGGAGCTGTTCTGCCGGGGAAACTTCCCTTCGGGAGGGGGAACTCATCACCATCGTCATCACCAACGATTCCCTCATCGGGACGGGATCAATCTCCATCAACATCTTCACCAGCACCATCTCCTCTCAAACCCTAGTTCTTCTCTTGTATCCAATCTTTGTACCAAAACCTCAGATTGGTACCTGTGGGTCGCTAGTAGTGTTGATTACTCCTTGTAGTTGATGCTAGTTGGTTTATCCAGTGGAAGATTATTTGTTCAGATCCTTAATGCATATTAATACTCCTCTGATCATGAACATGAATATGATTTGTGAGTATTTACATTTGTTCCTGAGGACATGGGTGAAGTTTTTCTATTAGTAATCATGTGAATTTGGTATTCGTTCGATATTTCGATGAGATGTATGTTATCTCTCCTCTAGTGGTGTTATGTGAACGTCGACTACATGACACTTCACCATTATTTGGGCCTAGAGGAAGGCATTGGGAGGTAATAAGTAGATGATGGGTTGCTAGAGTGACAGAAGCTTAAACCCTAGTTTATAAGTTGCTTCGTAAGGGGCTCATTTGGATCCATGTGTTTCATGCTATGGTTAAGTTTACCTTAATACTTCTTTTGTAGTTGAGGATGCTTGCAATAGGGGTTAATCATAAGTGGGATGCTTGTCCAAGAAAGGACATCACCCAAGCACTGATCCACCCACATATAAAATTATCAAAGTAACGAACGTGAATCATATGAGTGTGATGAAAACTAGCTTGACAACAATTCCCATGTGTCCTCAGGAGTGTTTTTCTCATTATAAGAATTCGTCCAGGCTTGTCCTTTGCTACAAAAAGGATTGGGCCACCTTGCTGCACCTTATTTACTTTTATTGCCTTTTACCCGTTACAAATTATCTTATCACAAAACTATTTGTTACCTACAAGTTCAATGCTTGCAGAGAATACTTACTGAAAACCGCTTGTCATTTCCTTCTGCTCCTCGTTGGGTTCGTCGAAAGGACTACGATAGATCCCCTATACTTGTGGGTTATCAAGACTCTTTTCTGGCGCCGTTGCCAGGGAGTGAAGCTCCTTTGGTGAGTGGAACTTGGTAAGGAAACATTTATATAGTGTGTTGAAATTTACTATCACTTGTTACTATGGAAACTAATCCTTTGAGGGGCTTGTTCGGGGCATCTTCGCCCCGACCAGTAGATCAAAGAGTTGCTCCTCAACCTACTGAACCTACTAAAAATGTTTACTTTGAGATTCCTTCGGGTATGATAGAGAAACTGCTAGCTAATCCCTTTGCACGAGATGGAACATTGCATCCCAATTTACACCTTATCTATGTGGATGAAGTTTGTGGATTATTTAAGCTTGCAGGTATACCCGATGATGTTGTCAAGAGGAAGGTATTCCCTTTATCTTTGAAAGGAGATGCATTGACATGGTATAGGCTATGTGATGATACGGGATCTTGGGACTATAAACGATTGAAGCTGGAATTTCACCAGAAGTTTTATCCTATGCATCTTGTTCATCGTGATCGTATTATATATATAAGTTTTGGCCTCGTGAAGGAGAAAGAATCACTCAAGCTTGGGGGAGGCTTAAGTCAATGTTATATTAATGCCCCAATCATGAGCTCTCAATAGAAATGATTATTCAAAAAAAATTATGCTCGGCTTTCTTCCAATGATCGCACCATGCTCGATACTTCCTGTGCCGGTTCTTATATGTTGAAGACTATTGAATTCAAGTGGGACTTATTGGAAAGAATTAAATGCAACTCTGAAGATTGGGGTTCCGATGATGGTAAGGAGTCAGGTATGACACCTAAGTTTGATTGTGTTAAGTCTTTTATGGATACCGATGCTTTTCGTGGATTTAGCACTAAATATGGACTTGACTCTGAGATAGTAGCTTCTTTTTGTGAATCTTTTGCTACTCACATTGATCTCCCTAAGGAGAAGTGGTTTAAATATAATCCTCCCATTGAAGTAAAAGTAGTTGCACCTGTTACAGTTGAAGAAAAGATTATCAGTTATAATGATCCTATTGTTCCTACTACTTATGTTGAGAAACCACCTTTCCCTATTAGGATAAAGGATCGTGCTAAAGCTTCAACAGTGGTTTGTAAGAGTAATACTAGAACATATACACCTCCTGAGCAAATTAAGTTGAACCTAGTATTGCTATGGTTAAAGATCTCTTGGGTGATAATATTGATGGACATGTTATTTACTTTTGCGAGGAAGCTGCTAATATTGCTAGACCCGATGCTAAGATACACAGACCTGTCGTAGGCATGCCTGTTATCTCTGTTAAAATAGGAGATCATTGTTATCATGGCTTATGTGATATGGGTGCTAATGCTAGTGCAATACCTATTTCCTTATACAAAGAAATTATGCATGATATTGCACACGCTGAGTTATAAGATATTGATGTTACAATTAAGCTTGCCAATAGAGATACTATTTCACCAATTGGGATTGTTAGAGATGTTGAAGTCTTGTGTGTGAAGGTTAAATATCCTGCTGATTTTCTTATTCTTGGTTCCCCACAAGATAGCTTTTGTCCCATTATATTTGGTAGACCCTTCTTGAATACTATCAATGCTAGGATTGATTGTGAAAAGGATGTTGTTACTATTGGTCTGGGGCATACGACACATGAGTTTAATTTTGCTAAATTTCGTAGACAACCCCATGATAAAGAATTGCCTAGTAAGGACGAAATTATTGGTCTTGCTTCTATTGCCGTACCTCCAACTGATCCGTTAGAACAATATTTGCTAGACCATGAAAATAATATGTTTATGAATGAAAGAAGGGAAATAGAAGTATTCCTTAAATAGGGTCTTATTCTGAAACACAACTTGACTATTGAAATCCTAGGGGATCACCCAAGGGTGATCCCGTGTTTAAGCTCAAACATTTACCTGATACTCTTAAATATGCTTATCTTGATGAAAAGAAGATATATCCTGTTATTATTAGTGCTAACCTTTCAGAGAAAGATAAAGAAATATTATTGAAAACTCTGAAGAAGCACCGTTCTGCTATTGGATATACTCTTGATGATCTTAAGGGCATTAGTCCCACTCTATGCCAACACAGAATTAAATTGGACAAAGATGCCAAACCAGTTAGAGATCATCAACGATGGTTAAATCCTAAGATGAAAGAAGTGGTAAGAAAGGAAATACTAAAGCTCCTTGAGGCTGGTATAATTAATCCCGTTGCTGATAGTGAGTGGGTAAGCCGTGTCCATTGCGTCCCTAAGAAGGGAGGTATTACTGTCGTTCCTAATAATAAAGATGAATTGATCCCGCAAAGAATTATTATAGGTTATAGGATGGTAATTGATTCCGCAAATTAAATAAAGCTACTAAGAAAGATCATTACCCTTTACCTTTTATTGATCAAATGCTAGAAAGACTATCCAAACATACACATTTCTGCTTTCTAGATGGTTATTCTGGTTTCTCTCAAATACCTGTGTCAGCGGACGATCAAGCAAAGACTACTTTTACTTGCCCTTTCGGTACTTTTGCTTATAGACGTATGCCTTTTGGTTTATGTAATGCACCTGCTACCTTTCAAAGATGCATGATGGGTATATTCTCTGACTTTTGTGAAAAAGATTTGTGAGGTATTCATGGATGATTTCTCCATTTATGGATCCTCTTTTGATGATTGCTTGAGCAACCTTGATCGAGTTTTGCAGAGATGTGAAGACACTAGTCTCATCTTGAATTGGGAAAAGTGCCACTTTATGGTTAATGAAGGCATTGTCTTGGGGCATAAAATTTCTGAAAGAGGTATTGAAGTTGATAAAGCTAAAGTTGATGCTATTGAAAAGATGCCATGTCCCAAGGACATTAAAGGTATAAGAAGTTTCCTTGGTCATGCCGGTTTTTATAGGAGGTTCATTAAGGACTTTTTTAAAATCTCTAGGCCTTTGACTAATCTATTGGAAAAAGATATTCCTTTTGTCTTCGATGATGATTGTGTAGAAGCATTTGAAATACTTAAGAAAGCTTTGATTTCTGCACCTATTGTTCAGCCACCTGATTGGAATTTACCCTTTGAAATTATGTGTGATGCTAGCGATTATGCTGTAAGTGTTGTTCTAGGGCAAAGAGTTGATAAGAAATTAAATGTTATTCAATATGCTAGTAAGACTCTAGACACGGCTTAGAGAAATTATGCTACTACTAAAAAAGAATTCGTAGCAGTTGTATTTGCTTGTGATAAGTTCTGACCTTATATTGTTGATTCTAAAGTAACTATTCACACTGATCATGCTGCTATTAAATATCTTATGGAAAAGAAAGATGCTAAACCTAGACTTATTAGATGGGTTCTCTTGCTACAAGAATTTGATTTGCATACTATTGATAGAAAGGGAGCTGAGAACCCCGTTGCAGATAACTTGTCTAGGCTAGAGAACATTCTTGATGACCCACTACCTATTGATGATAGCTTTCCCGATGAATAACTAGCTGTCATAAATGCTTCTTGTACTGCTCCATGGTATGTTGATTATACTAATTACATTGTTGCTAAGTTTATACCACCTAGTTTAACATACCAGCAAAAGAAAAAGTTCTTTTATGATTTAAGACATTACTTCTAGGATGACCCACACCTTTATAAAGAAGGAGTAGATGTTGTTATTAGACGTTGTGTACCTGAGCATGAAAGGGAACAGATCCTACACAAGTGTCACTCCGAACCAGATGGAGGACACCATGCTAGAGATAGAACTGCACATAAGGTATTGCAATCTGGTGTTTATTGGCCTACTCTCTTCAAAGATGCCTGTAAGTTTGTCTTGTCTTGTGATGAATGTCAAAGAATTGGTAATATTAGTAGACATCAGGAAATTCCTATGAATTATTCTCTTGTTATTGAACCATTTGATGTTTGGGGCTATGATTATATGGGACCTTTTCCTGCCTCTAATGGATATACACATATTTTAGCTGCTGTTGATTACGTTACTAAGTGGGTAGAAGCTATTCCAACTAGTAGTGCTGATCATAACACCTCTATTAAGATGCTTAAGAAGTTAATTTTTCCGAGGTTTGGAGTCCCTAGATATTTAATGACTGATGGTGGTTCACATTTTATTCATGGTGCTTTTCGTAAAATGCTTGCTAAGTATGATGTTAATCATAGAATTGCATCTCCTTATCACCCGCAGTCTAGTGGTCAAGTAGAGTTGAGTAATAGAGAGCTCAAATTAATTTTGCAAAAGACTGTTAATAGATCTAGAAAGAATTGGTCCAAGAAACTTGATGATGCATTATGGGCCTATAGAACTGCATATAAGAATCCTATGGGTATCTCTCCTTATAAGATGGTTTATGGAAAATCATGTCACTTACCTCTCAAACTTGAACATAAGGCATATTGGGCCTTTAAAGAGCTCAATTATGATTTCAAACTTGCCAGTAAGAAGAGATTATTTGACATTAGCTCACTTGATGAATGGAGAACCCAGGCCTACGAGAATGCCAAGCTGTTTAAAGACAAAGTTAAAAGATGGCATGGCAAAAGGATCCAAAAGCGTGAGTTTAACGTAGGTGATTATGTGTTGCTATTCAACTCTCGTTTAAGATTTTTTTGCAGGAAAACTTCTCTCTAAATGGGAAGGTCCTTACGTTATCGAGGAGGTCTACCGTTCTGGTGCCATAAAAATCAACAACTTCGAAGGCACAAGTCCGAGGGTGGTGAACGGTCAAAGAATCAAACATTATATCTCAGGTAATCCTATAAATGTTGAAACTAATATTGTTGAAACCGTAACCCGGAGGAATACATTAGAGACACTTTCCAGAATGTTTCAGACTCCGAAAAGGAATAGGTATGTGGTACGGTAAGTAAACCGCCTCCAAAACAATTCTAATGGCAATTTTTCTCCGTTTTGGAATATTTAAGAAAATAGGAAAATAAGAAGTAGTCTGGGAAGGACACGAGGCCTCCACGAGGGTGGAGGGCGCGCCCACCCTTACTGGGCACACCCCCTACCACGTGGACACCTCGTGTGCTCTCTGGACTCCGTTTTCTTGCACGATACTTCTTTTGGTCGGTAAAAATTCATTATATAATCTCCTGAAGTTTTGACCACCATATCACGCAAAAATCTACTGTCATTGTTTCAAGCTGTTTCTGTTACAGATTTAGAGCAAGATGTCTTCTCAAGAGTCAGTCGGCGAGAGTCGGGTGTCTGGCCCGACGTCAGGTCCAGGAGCAAACAGCGATGCTTATCACTTTGGGCCATCAACGGAGGATTGTTGTTATAAGAATGATCATGATGCCCTCATGTCTTTATTTTATTTTTATCGACACCTCTATCTCTAAACATGCAGACATAGTTTTCAATATCGGCTTCCGCTTGAGGACAAGCGAGGTCTAAGCTTGGGGGAGTTCATACGTCCATTTTGCATCATGCTTTTATATCGATACTTATTGCCTTATGTGTTGTTATTACACATTATGTCACAATACTTATGGCTATTCTCTCTTATTTTACAAGGTTTATCATGAAGAGGGAAAATGCCGGCAGCTGGGATTCTGGGCTGGAAAAGGAGCAAATATTGGAAACCTATTCTGCACAGCTCCAAAAGTCCCGAAACTCCACGAAAGTCATTTTTGGAATTAATAGGAATTATTGAGCGAAATAAGTACCATGGGGGCCCACACCCTGGCCATGAGGGTGGGGGCGCACCCACCCCTACTGGGCGTGCCCCCTGCCTCGTGGGCCCCCTGGTGGCCCTCCGGTGCCCCTCTTCTGCTATATGAAGTCTTTTACCCTGGAAAAAATCATAAGCAAGCTTTCGGGACGAAACTCCACCGCCACAAGGTGGAACCTTGGCAGAACCAATCTAGGGCTCCGGCGGAGCTGTTGTGTCGGGGAAACTTCCCTCCGGGAGGGCGAAATCATCACCATCGTCATCACCAATGATCCTATCATCGGGAGGGGGTCTATCTCCATCAACATCTTCACCAGCACCATCTCCTCTCAAACCCTAGTTCATCTCTTGTATCCAATCTTTGTACCAAAACCTCAGATTGGTACCTGTGGGTTGCTAGTAGTTTTGATTATTCCTTGTAGTTGATGCTAGTTGGTTTATCCGGTGGAAGATTATTTGTTTAGATCCTTAATGCATATTAATACACCTCTGATTATGAACATGAATATGCTTTGTGAGTAGTTACGTTTGTTCCTGAGGACATGGGTGAAGTCTTGCTATTAGTACTCATGTGAATTTGGTATTCGTTTGATATTTTGATGAAATGTATGTTGTCTCTCCTCTAGTGGTGTTATGTGAACGTCGACTACATGACACTTCACCATTATTTGGGCCTAGAGGAAGGCATTGGGATGTAATAAGTAGATGATGGGTTGCTAGAGTGACAGAAGCTTAAACCTTAGTTTATAAGTTGCTTTGTAAGGGGCTGATTTGGATCCATATGTTTCATGCTATGGTTAGGTTTACCTTAATACTTCTTTTGTAGTTGCGGATGCTTGCAATAGGGGTTAATCATAAGTGGGATGCTTGTCCAAGAAAGGACAGCACCCAAGCACCGGTCCACCCACATATCAAATTATCGAAGTAACGAACGCGAATCATATGAGCGTGATGAAAACTAGCTTGCCAATAATTCCCATGTGTCCTCGGGAGTGTTTTTCTCATTATAAGAATTCGTCCAGGCTTGTCCTTTGCTACAAAAAGGATTGGGCCGCCTTGCTGCACCTTATTTACTTTTATTGCTTGTTACCCGTTACAAATTATCTTATCACAAAACTATCTGTTACCTACAATTTCAGTGCTTGCAGAGAATACCTTACTGAAAACCGCGTGTCATTTCCTTGTGCTCCTCGTTGGGTTCGACACTCTTACTTATAGAAAGGACTATGATAGATCCCCTATACTTGTGGGTCATCACTGAACTTCTGGCACCCTCTGCATTTCTTAACCAAGTCTTTAGCATCGTCCAAAGTAGTCGGCCAGAAGAAACCATGGCGGAAAGCTTTGGCTACAAGGGACCTGGAGGCTTCATGGTGGGCACATTTACCTTGATGTATGTCTCTGAGGATCTGCATGCCCTTCTCTGGTTTCATGCAGCGTTGATGGACGCCTGTCTCACTCCGCCTTGCGAGATCTTGATTGACAATGGTGTAGGCGCCTCCTCTGCACTGGATTTGTCTTGGCTAGCACTTGGTCAGTTGGCAGCCCGTGGCTGACAAAATAGTCGTGGATGCGCTGCGCCCAAGATGGGGCCGCCACTACTGTGAACACGGTGACTGGTATGAGGGGAGCCGGGTTGGGAGGCAGTGGACTGGGGCCGGCCGCTCCTGATGGTTTTGATGAAGTCCCCTGGTCGACTGCAGCAGCCCCCGGGTCGCCTGCTAGGAGCGCTAGGCCGGGTGCTGGTGTTGCAGCCCCCTGGCCGCTTGGTGAAGTCCCCGAGCCGGCCGCTGATGTCCCCGCGCTGACTGGTGAAGTCTCCGAGCCAGATCTGACTGGTTCTAGGGCAGCCGGCAAGAAGATGGAGTCGGACTCTGGTGAAGGCTTGATGGACGGCTTGCGGAGGCACTCAAGGGAGACATCGGCTGGTATAGCTTGCCGGGTGGAGCCGATGCAGGCGAGAGCATCTGCTGCATCATTGTCAGCCCTCGGCACGTGGATGAACTCGCACCCATCAAAGTGGTCGCTCATCTGCTGGACGAGGAAGCGGTAGCTTGCCATGTTGGCATCCTTGGTGTCCAAGTTGCCGAACGACTGCTGGACAACCATGTCCAAATCGCCGTAGCAGAGGATGCGATGAATGCCGATTTCTTTGGCCAGTCGGAGCCCGGAGATGAGCGCTTCATACTCGGCTACATTGTTGGAGGTAGCAAAGTGGATCTGCAGCATGTACTTCAGCTTGTCGCCTTTGGGCGAGGTGAGGACGATGCCGGCTCCCAAGCCGGTGCGCATCTTTGAGTTGCCAAAGTGCATCCGCCAATGCGTAGAGTCTGGAGCTGGTGGCAAGTACTGGGACTCAGCCCAGTCGATGAGGAAGTCGAACAGCGCTTGGGACTTGATGGCGGTGCAGGGCTGGTAGAAGTAGGTGTGAAGAGCCAGCTCGATGGCCCACTTGGCCACCCGTCCTGAGACATCTCTCTTGCCTATGATCTCGGAAAGGGGGCGGTGCAGACGACTGTGATGAAGTGCTATTGAATGTATTGCTTCAACTTCTTGGTGGCAAAGTACACGCCATAGCACATCTTCTGGTAGTGGGGGTAGTTCTACTTGGAGGCCGACAAGACCTTGCTCAGGTAGTGCACCAGCCTCTGGACCGACTAGGCCTTGCTGGCTTCTGGGTGCTCAACAACGATCATCATGTTGATGACTCGGTTGGTGGCGGCGATGTAGAGGAGCATGGGCTCTTTGGCAGCCGGAGCCGCCAGGATAGGCGGTGTTGACATCGTCCGCTTGAGCTTGAGGAAGGCGACGTCCACCTGGTCATTCCACTTGAAGCGACTGGTTTTTTTCATGAGCTGGTACAGAGGGAGTGCCTTCTCGCCCAGCCGACTGATGAAGCGGTTGAGCGATGCCAGGCACCCGGTGAACTTCTGGATGTCACGCAGCTTGGTTGGTTTCTCCATCCTCCCGATGGCCTTGATCTTCACAGGGTTGCACTCGATGTTGCGTTCTGAGACAAGGAAACCCAGGAGCTGGCCGGCTGGCACACCGAAGACACACTTCTCCAGGTTGAGCTTGATATTGAAGCGGCATAGATTTTCAAAGGTCTCCTTTAGGTCTTATATCAAGGTGCCACGTTTTTCCGTCTTTACCACAATGTCGTCCATGTAAACATGGGCATTACGTCCGAGTTGCTTCAACAAGCACTTCTGCATACAGCGTTGGAAGGTGGCACCGGCATTCCTCAAGCCGAACGTCATGGTGATGTAGCAGAAGGCGCCGAATGGCGTGACAAAGGCAGTCTTCAGTCGATCAGCCGGATCCAGCTTGATCTGGTGGTAGCCGGAATAGGCATCAAGGAAAGACAACAGCTTGCATCCGGCTGTGGAGTCGATCACTTGTTCTATTCGCGGCAGAGCGAATGGATCTTCGGGGCTGGCTTCGTTGAGACTGGTATAGTCGATGCACATACGCCATTTGTTGTTGTTCTTCAGCACAAGGACCAGGTTGGCAAGCCAATCCGGGTGAAACACTTCCATAATGAATCCGGCTGCTAGCAGTCGGGCGACTTCTTCTCCAACAATCCTTCTCCTTTCTTCTAACAGGTGGCGGACGGGTTGCTTGACCGGTTTGGCATATGACCTTACATGAAGTTTGTGCACAGCAAGATCCGTCGGGACACCCGACATGTCTTTGGGGGACCATGCGAAGATGTCTCGATTCTCATAGAGGAAATCAATGAGCTCACCTTTCTATTTGCTGTTGAGGCCAGTGCCTATGGCAGCGAACTTCTCTGGGTGTTCTGGGTCCAAGGGGATCCGCTTGGTCTCTTTGGCCGGTTGGAATGAGGCCCCTGCTTCAGCTTCCTCGGGACCAGTCAGCATGGCCGGCTTCTGGCTGGCCATGGCTACCATCCGATCGAGGAGCCGCCTTTCTTAAGCTATGACGAGGGACTCGACCAGCCGGCTACTGGCAGTCGCACAGTCTTGTGACTTCTTGTAATCTCCAGCAATAGTGATGATACCCTTGGTGCCTGGCATCTTGGCCTTCAGGTATGCATAGTGAGGGACCAACATAAACTTGGCTAGCGCAAGGCGGCCCAGGAGCGCGTGGTAAGGGATTTCCAGGTTAACCACCTCAAACCAGATTGGCTCGCGGCGGAAGTGATTTTTGTCACCGAAGAGGACGTCAATCTTTATCTTGCCAATTGGGGAGTAGGACTAGCCGGGAACTATGCCATGAAAAACAGTCTGGCTTGGCTAAAGTTGCTTGGCCTTGATGCCCAATCGGTCCATGGTCTCGCGGTATAGGATATTGATTCTGCTGCCACCGTCTATCAGCACTCGGCCGAAACGGTAGTTCCGCCTCTCCGTTGCAAAGGTTGCCTCGAGCACCAGGGCGTATGAGCCCGGGTTGGGATCACAGTCGGGTGGTCAGCTTGGCTCCAATTGATGGGCTTCTCGGACCAGTACATGCGGGTGGGAGCTTCTGTACTGACAACATTGACCTCTATGTGCTGCTGCCGCCTGCTCTGCCTGTCGCCGGCTTGTCTCGTGAAGATGACATAAGTGGCGTGCTCTTTGGGGAACTCATCTTGAATGGCGCTAACTGGTCGGGCTGCCGGATGCTGAACGGCTGGAGCTGGAGGGCCGGCTGGTGGGGGAGGCGGGAGGGCCTCAACCTTGGTGATGTGAGCTAGCCAGTTGCACTTCCGAGTGATGTGGTTGGATGGCTTTGCGCCGCCGTGGAACTTGCATGGGGCGTCAAGGGCTTGCTCGAATGAGAGGGTGCACAGCCATGCTCCCTTGCCAGTTTTCTGCCACATGGTGTTGGGCTGACCAGTCGGCTGCTGATCTACAATTGCTGCTGGAAGCCGGCTGCTGGGCCTTGCGGTTGTTATTGTTCTGCTGGTGCCGATTGGCGTCACCAGCCGGTGTTTGGGAAGCCAGAGGGAGCACCTTCCCGGACACGTCCACTCGGAGCTCCGACTTCATGGAGGAGTCGGCCGTGGCATACCTGTCTGCTATGATCAGTAGCTCATTAAGGGTTGCTGGCTCGTTGTAGAGGAGCTTGTGCTTGAGCAAGGTGCCCTGTCGGCACCCGGACGTGAAGTACTCTATGGCCTGCACCTCATGCACCCCTTCACAGGAGTTGCACATCTCGCCCCACCGCGTCAAGTAATTGCGGGTGGACTCAGTCGGGCCTTGTACACACATGGAGAGTTGGCGAGGCTTCAGCAGCTGCTTTTATGTGTTGGTGAAGTTGCGGGTGAACACTTCGGTGAAATCCAGCCAGCTGTTCACATTGTACGGCTTGAGGTTGTTCAGCTATGTCTGGGTCGTGCCCTGGAGCATGAGCGGAACATACTTCACTGCAACACGCCTATTGCCGCTGGCTATGTTGACCGCGGTAGAGTAGTCCACTATCCAATCTTCCGGCTTCACGGAGCCGTTATACTTGGGCGTATCTCGTGGGAGCGAGAACCGTTTGGGAAAAGGCTCATCGCGTATGCGGGGGCCGAAGCAAGGCGGGCCGACCGCATCTTATTCTTCCATCACCAGGGATCGAGCAAGTCGGTCGATCCGGTGGCGGGCATCATTCTCTCTGATTCCCTCGCGGTGACCTAGCCGGTCTCCGAGAGTCGGGTGCCCAATAGGCGGCGGGTTCTGCCGCACGGCGGGCGGTTTCCTGCTGGAAGGCGGCTCATAACCCACAAGTATAGGGGATCGCAACAGTTTTCGAGGGTAGAGTATTCAACCCAAATTTATTGATTCGACACAAGGGGAGCCAAAGAATATTCTCAAGTATTAGCAGTTGAGTTGTCAATTCAACCACACCTGGATAACTTAGTATCTACAGCAAAGTATTTAGTAGAAAAGTAGTATGGAAGTAACGGTAAGAGTGGCAAAAGTAACGGTAGAAGTTTTGTAGTAGTTGTAACAATAGCAACGGTAAAGTAAATAAGCAAAACACAATATGTGAAAAGCTCGTAGGCATTGGATCAGTGATGGATAATTATGTCGGATGTGATTCCTCATGTAATAGTTATAACCTAGGGTGACACAGAACTAGCTCTAGTTCATAAATGTAATGTAGGCATGTATTCCTAATATACTCATACGTGCTTATGGAAAGAACTTGCATGACATCTTTTGTCCTACCCTCCCGTGGCAGTGGGGTACTAGTGGAAACTAAGGGATATTAAGGCCTCCTTTTAATAGAGTACCATACCAAAGCATTAACACATAGTGAATACATGAAATCCTCAAACTACGGTCATCACCGAGAAGTATCTCGATTATTGCCACTTCGGGGTTGTCAGATCATAACACATAATAGGTGACTATAGACTTGCAAGATAGGATCAAGAACTCACATATATTCATGAAAACATAATAGGTTCAGATTTGAAATCATGGCATTCGGGCCCTAGTGACAAGCATTAAGCATAGCAAAGTCATAGCAACATCAATCTCAGAACATAGTGGATACTAGGTATCAAACCCTAACAAAACTAACTTGATTACATGGTAAATCTCATCCAACCCATCACCGTCCAGCAAGCCTGCGATGGAATTACTCATGCACGGCGGTGAGCATCATGAAATTGGTGATGGAGGATGGTTGATGATGACGGCAGCGACGAAGCCCCCTCTTCGGAGCCCCGAACGGACTCCAGATCAGCCCTCCCGAGAGAGATTAGGGCTTGACGGCGGCTCCGTATCGTAAAACGTGATGAAACTTTCTCTCTGATTTTTTTTCTCCATGAAAGGAAATATATGGAGTTGGAGTTGAGGTCGGTGGACGTCCAGGGGCCCATGAGGCAGGGGGCGCGCCCAGGGGGAGGGGGCACGCCCCCCACCCTCGTGGACAGGGTGTGGGCCCCCTAACACTATTTCTTTTGCCGGTATTTTTTATTAATTTAGAAAAGTTGCTCCGTGGATTTTCAGGTCATTCCGAGAACTTTTATTTCTGCACAAAAATAACACCATGGCAGTTCTGCTGAAAACAGTGTCAGTTCGGGTTAGTTCCATTCAAATCATGCAAGTTAGAGTCCAAAACAGGGGCAAAAGTGTTTGGAAAAGTAGATACGACGGAGATGTATCAACTCCCCCAAGCTTAAACATTTGCTTGTCCTCAAGCAATTCAGTTGGCAAACTGAAAGTGATAAAGAAAAACTTTTACAAACTCCGTTTGCTCTTGTTGTTGCAAATATGTAAAGCCAGCATTCAAGTTTTCAGCAAAGATTATGAACTAACCATATTCACAATAACACTTAGGTCTCATGTTTACTCATATCAATGGCATTTAAAATCAACTAGCGAGCAATAATAATAAATCTTGGATGACAACACTTTCTCAAAACAATCATAATATGATATAACAAGATGGTATCTCGCTAGCCCTTTCTGAGACCGCAAAACATAAATGCAGAGCATCTTTAAAGATCAAGGACTGACTAAACATTGTAATTCATGGTAAAAGAGATCCAGTCAAGCCATACCCAATATAAATTAATAGTAATGCATGCAAATGACAGCGGTGCTCTCTAGCGGGTGATTTTTAATAAGAGGGTGATGACTCAACATAAAAGTAAATAGATAGGCCTTCGCAAAGGGAAGCAGGGATTTGTAGAGGTGTCAGAGCTCGATTTTGAAATAGAGATGAATAACATTTTGAGCGGTATACTTTCACTGTCAACATAACAACTATGAGATCTCGATATCTTCCATGCTACACACATTATAGGCGGTTCCCAAATAGAAGTTTATACTCCCCCACCACCAACAAGCATCAATCCATGGCTTGCACGAAACAACGGGTGCCTCCAACTAGCAACAATCCTGGGGGAGTTTTGTTTAATTATTTTGATTTGATTTGAGCATGGGACTGGGCATCCCGGTTAGCAGCCATTTTCTCGTGAATGAAGAGCGGAGTCCACTCCCCTTGAGAATAACCCACCTAGCATGGAAGATACAGACAGCCCTAGTTGATACATGAGTTGCTCGAGCATACAAAACAGAATTTCATTTGAAGGTTTGGAGTTTGGCACATACAAATTTACTTGGAACGGCAGGTAAATACCGCATATAGGAAGGATGGTGGACTCATATGGAATAACTTTGGGGTTTATGGAGTTTGGATGCACAAGCAGTATTCCCGCTTAGTACAGGTGAAGGCTAGAAAGAGACTGGGAAGTGACCAACTGAGAGAGCGACAACAGTCATGAACATGCATTAAAATTAATCAACACCGAGAGCAAGCATGAGTAGGATATAATCCACCATGAACATAAATATCGTGAAGGCTATGTTGATTTGTTTCAACTACATGCGTGAACATGTGACAAGTCGAGTCACTCGAATTATTCAAAGCAGGATACCACCCCATCATACCACATCACAACCATTTTAATAGCATGTTGGCAGGCAAGGTAAACCATTATAAGCTCCTAGCTAATTAAGCATGGCATAAGTAACTATAATCTCTAATTGTCATTGCAAACATGTTTATTCATAATAGGCTGAATCGGGAACGATGAACTAATCATATTTACAAAAACAAGAGAGGTCGAGTTCATACCAGCTTCTCTCATATCAATTAGTCCATCATATATCGTCATTATTGCCTTTCACTTGCACGACCGAATGGTGTGGATAATAATAATAGTGCACGTGCATTGGACTAAGCTGGAATCTGCAAGCATTCAATTCAAGAGAGAAGATAAAGTAATATGGGCTCTTGGTTAAATCAACAATCATGCATATGACAGCCACTAGACATTTTCATTATGGTCTTCTCCTCTCGACCCCAAAGGAAAGAAAAGAAATAAAACTATTTACACGGGAAAGCTCCCAACAAGCAAAAGAAGAACGAGAAATCTTTTTGGGTTTTCTTTTAATTACTACTACAAGCATGGAAAGTAAACTAACTAATTTTTTTGGTTTTTTCTTCAGGCTTATCAAACACACAAGAAGAAAGCTAGAAAAAGAAAATAAACTAGCATGGATAGTACAATGAAAAAGTATGAGCACCGACAACTAGAATGAGTGTGTGAACATGAATGTAATGTCGGTGAGAAACACGTACTCCCCCAAGCTTAGGATTTTGGCCTAAGTTGGTCTATGCCCATGGATCGCGGCTACTCTCCCCGGTGTACTGACGAGTGTCATTGTACTGCCATTGACTGGCGATCTTCTCCGGATCCCACTGATAGGATGATGGACGATAAGGGTCAAGTGGTGGTTCCGGCTCAGGCTCTGGAGCTGATGTCTGGCCTCGGTGCGTGTAAATAGCCGCCGGCAAGACGAGGTAATGGCCTGCAGTTAAATCAAACAAAGAGGGCGCAGGCAAGATAATAATATCATTGTGTTTATTATTAAATCTCAGGTTATATAGAAGCATCTTATCATCATTGTTAATAATAAACTCATGTGCTACCATGCTCTTATAATCTAGAAAAGTAGGGGGTAGCAGTTTTTATTCTTTCTCAAAATGCCTAATAGGTATCTCGAAGTGTTTAGCAAGGCGTGCAGCATAGATACCTCCAAAGATGGGGCCTTTTGTACGATTCAGGCTTAATCGTTTAGCAATAATAGCACCCATACTAACTGAGTTGTCATGAAATAAAGCATGGAACCAAATAATAATACCAAGAACACTGAGGTTTCCACAGTTTCCGCGACCAATTAAGCATCGACTAGAAAATATTGCAAAGTAGCGTCAAATAGGAAAATAAATGCTTGCAATTCTTGCATCGGAAACCTTCCTCGATTCCCCTACAGTAATAATATCAATAAAACCATCCACATCTTTACGATGTGGTTCCTCTAAACTGCCCTCGAAGGGTATTCTGCAGACCGTGCAAAAATCACGTAATGACATCTCCCTAGCCACATTATATAAATGGAAAGCTACTGAAGGAGGTGAATTCTTAGGATAATAGTAGAAGTTTTGCATGAAAGTATTGGTGAGTAAGAGATACTGTTCGATCCGGTCATGGAGGAAGTCGGTGAGGCCCGCATTATCAGCCAAAGAATAAAAGTCTTCATAAATCCTGGCTGCTCTCAAGAAATCATCACAAGGCCATTCACACGGTCGTACTTCCACCACGCGAGGAAGATTTGGCCTTTTCTTTCTCCTTAGCTTGTTTATCCTTGGAGCCTTGGCTAAAAGAGCCCCTCAAAAATCTCTTAATCATTTTCTGAAAATTTCTGTAATTTTTACTAACTCAAAACAAAAGTGAATCAAACTCAATAAGATTAATAGCAACTACTCCCACAAGTTCCTAGAGCCTATATCATGCATTAGAATTACTTGGGACCTCATAAATGTGACATGCAAGCTCAAGAACAGGGTCACCTAGGCAGCAAAAATTTGCAATGAATAAAGCACTAGAACAAAAACTAATTGGACCATTGGAGGAGTCACATACCAAAGAACAATCTCCCAAAGCAGTTTTGTGAATGGAGCTTTGAGCAAGGAGATCGAAAATCGCAGCAAAATGAGCTCGAACTCGTGCTTGAGCTGGATGGTGATTTTTTCGGGAGGAAGATGAAGTGTGTGGGTGCAGGAATAAGTGCAGGGGGGCCACCGTGGGCCCACGAGGCAGGGGGCGCATCCTATAGGGGTGGGCGTGCCCTGGACCCTCGTGGCCAGGTGCCAGCTTCCCCTGTTGTGTTCTCAGTGCCAAAAATTCTCAAATATTCCAGAAAAAATCATACTAAATTGGCAGGGCATTTGGAGAACTTTTATTTTCGGGTAGTTTTTTATTGCATAGATAATTCACAAAACAAATGGAAAATAATATTTTTGCTTTATCTAATCTAAATAATAGAAAGTAAAAAGTGGGTACAGAAGGTTGTGCCTTCTAACTTCATCCATCTCATGCTCATCAAAAGGAAACCACTAACGAGGTTGATCAAGTCTTGTTAACAAACTCATTCCGAATAACATGGAACCGGAGAAATTTTGAAATACACTAGGTTACCTCAACGGGGATATGAACATCCCCAATAATAAGAATATCATATTTATTCTTGATAGTAGGAAGAGGAAATTCAAAACCTCCAATAATGATCGTCGGAATTTTTCCAATAGAATTGATACTATGAACTTGAGGTTGTTTCCTCGGAAAGTGTACCATATGCTCATTACCATTAACATGAAAAGTGACATTGCCTTTGTTGCAATCAATAATAGCCCCTGCAGTATTCAAAAAGGGTCTACCAAGGATAATCGACATACTATCGTCCTCGGGAATATCAAGAATAACAAAGTCCGTTAAGATAGTAACGTTTGCAGCCACAACAGGCACATCCTCACAAATGCCGACAGGTATAGCAGTTGATTTATCAGCCATTTGTAAAGATATTTCAGTAGGTGTCAACTTATTCAATTCAAGTCTACGATATAAAGGGAGAGGCATAACACTAACACCGGCTCCAAGATCACATAAAGCAGTTTTAACATAATTTCTTTTAATGGAGCATGGTATAGTTGGTACTCCTGGATCTCCAAGTTTCTTAGGTATTCCACCCTTAAAGTATAATTAGCAAGCATGGTGGAAATTTTAGCTTCCGGTATCTTTCTTTTATTTTTGATGATATCCTTCATGTATTTAGCATAAGGGTTTACTTTAAGCATATCAGTTAAGCGCATACGTAAGAAGATAGGTCTAATCATTTCAGCAAAGCACTCAAAACCCTCATCATCCTTTTTCTTGGATGGCGTAGGAGGAAAAGGCATGGGTTTCTGAACCCGTGGTTCTCTTTCTTTACCGTGCTTCCTAGCAACAAAGTCTCTCTTATCATAACGTTGATTCTTTGATTGTGGGTTATCAAGATCAACAACAGGTTCAATTTCTACATCATTATTATTGCTAGGTTGAGCATCAACATGAACATTATCATTAACATTATCACTTGGTTCATGTTCATCACCAGATTGTGTTTCAGCATCAGAAATAGAAATATCATTGGGATTCTCAGGTGTGTCTACAACAGGTTCGCTAGAATCATGCAAAGTCCTATCATTTTTCCTTTTCTTCTTTTTAGAAGGACTAGGTGCATCTAAATTATTTATTCGAGAATCTTGCTCAATTTTCTTAGGGTGGCCTTCAGGATACAAAGGTTCCTGAGTCATCTTACTAGTTCTAGTAGCCACTCTAACAGCAAAATCATGTTTATTATTTAATTCATCGAGCAAATCACTTTGAGCTTTAAGTACTTGCTCCGCTTGAGTGGTAACCATAGAAGCATATTTACTAATGAGTTTAAGTTCACCTTTAAATCTAGCCATATAATCACTCAAGAGTCCAATCATGTAAGCATTACTCTTTAATTCTCTACCAACATAAGCATTGAAGTTTTCTTGCCTAGCCATAAAGTAATCAAATTCATCCAAACATTGGCTAGGAAACTTAGTAGACGGGATTTCAACTTTGTCGTATCTATGTTGGGTTATCAAGACAAAGTGTTTCTTCAATAGGTGGTACATTAAGACCATGTATTTCTTCAACACGAGGTAAATTCTTAACATCTTCAGCTTTAATACCTTTTTGTTTCATAGATTTCTTTGCCTCTTGCATATCTTCAGGACTGAGAAATAGAACACCCCTCTTCTTAGGACTTGGTTTAGGAGTTGGCTCGGGAATTGGCTCAGGAAGTATCCAATTATTTTCATTAGTCAACATATTATTCAATAGTAATTCAGCTTGATCGACTGTTCTTTCCCTGAAAACACAACCAACACAACTATCCAAGTGGTCCTTGGAAGCATCAGTTAGTCCATTATAAAAGATATCAAGTATTTCATTTTTCTTAAGAGGATGATCAGGCAAAGCATTAAGTAATCGGAGAAGCCTCCCCCAAGCTTGTGGGAGACTCTCTTCTTCAAGTTGCACAAAATTATATATCTCCCTCAAGGCAGCTTGTTTCTTATGAGCAGGGAAATACTTAGCAGAGAAGTAATAAATCATATCCTGGGGACTACGCACACAACCAGGATCAAGAGAATTAAACCAAGTTTTAGCATCACCCTTTAACAAGAACGGAAATATCTTAAGAATATAGTAGTAGTGAGATTTCTCATCATTAGTGAAAAGGGTGGCTATATCATTCAATTTAGTAAGATGTGCCACAACAGTTTCAAATTCATTGCCATAGAAAGGATCAGATTCAACCAAAGTAATTATCTAAGGATTGACAAAGAATTCATAATCCTTATCAGTAACGAAGATAGGTGAAGTAGCAAAAGCAGGGTCATATTTCATTTTAACATTTAGAGATTTCTGTTTAAGTTTAACTAGTAACTTCTTAAGATCAGATCTAGCATTGCAAGCAAGAATATCTCTACTAGTTTCTTCATCCATAACATAACCCTCAGGAACAACAGGCAATTCATACTTAGGAGGAGAACCTTCATCATCACTATCTTCAATAATATCAGTTTCAAGAACTTCATTCTCTCTAGCCCTAGCAAGTTGTTCATCAAGAAATTCACCTAATGGCAAAGTAGTATCAAGCACAGAAGTAGTTTCATCATAAGTATCATGCATAGTAGAAGTGGCATCATCAATAACATGCGACATATCAGAATTAACAGCAGAAGCAGGTTTAGGTGTCGCAAGCTTACTCATAACAGAAGGAGGATCTAGTGCAGAGCCAGATGGCAGTTCCTTACCTCCCCTCGTAGTTGAGGGATAAATCTTAGTTTCTTTCATATTTCAAGTTCCTCATAGTGATCAGCAGATATAAATCCCAAGTGACTCAAAGAATAGAGCTATGCTCCCCGGCAACGGCGCCAAAAAATAGTCTTGATAACCCACAAGTATAGGGGATCGCAACAGTTTTCGAGGGTAGAGTATTCAACCCAAATTTATTGATTCGACACAAGGGGAGCCAAAGAATATTCCCAAGTATCAGCAGTTGAGTTGTCAATTCAACCACACCTGGATAACTTAGTATCTACAGCAAAGTATTTAGTAGCAAAGTAGTATGGAAGTAACGGTAAGAGTGGCAAAAGTAACAGTAGAAGTTTTGTAGTAGTTGTAACAATAGCAACGGTAAAGTAAATAAGCAAAACACAATATGTGAAAAGCTCGTAGGCATTGGATCAGTGATGGATAATTATGTCGGATGTGATTCTTCATGTAATAGTTATAACCTAGGATGACACAGAACTAGCTCTAGTTCATCAATGTAATGTAGGCATGTATTCCTAATATACTCATACGTGCTTATGGAAAAGAACTTGCATGACATCTTTTGTCCTACCCTCCCGTGGCAGTGGGGTCCTAGTGGAAACTAAGGGATATTAAGGCCTCCTTTTAATAGAGTACTGTACCAAAGCATTAACACATAGTGAATACATGAAATCCTCAAACTACGGTCATCACCGAGAAGTATCCCGATTATTGCCACTTCGGGGTTGTCAGATCATAACACATAATAGGTGACTATAGACTTGCAAGATAGGATCAAGAACTCACATATATTCATGAAAACATAATAGGTTCAGATTTGAAATCATGGCACTCGGGCCCTAGTGACAAGCATTAAGCATAGCAAAGTCATAGCAACATCAATCTCAGAACATAGTGGATACTAGGGATCAAACCCTAACAAAACTAACTTGATTACATGGTAAATCTCATCCAACCCATCATCGTCCAGCAAGCCTACGATGGAATTAATCACGCACGGCGGTGAGCATCATGAAATTGGTGATGTAGGATGGTTGATGATGACGACGGCGATGAATCCCCCTCTCCGGAGCCCCGAACGGATTCCAGATCAGCCCTCCCGAGTGAGATTAGTGCTTGGCTGCGGCTCCGTATCGTAAAACGCGATGAAACTTTCTCTCTGATTTTTTTTCTCCGCGAAAGCAAATATATGGAGTTGGAGTTGAGGTCGGTGGACGTCCAAGGGGCCCACGAGGCAGGGGGCGCGCCCAGGGGGAGGGGGGCGCCCCCCACCCTCGTGGATAGGGTGTGGGCCCCCTGACGCTATTTCTCGCCAGTATTTTTTATTAATTTTGAAAAGTTGCTCCGTGGATTTTTCAGGTCATTCCGAGAAATTTTATTTGTGCACAAAAATAACACCATGGCAGTTCTGTTGAAAACAGCGTCAGTCCGGGTTAGTTGCATTCAAATCATGCAAGTTAGAGTCCAAAACAAGGGCAAAAGTGTCTGGAAAAATAGATACGACGGAGACGTATCAGCGGCCACGTCGAGGACCACTGAAGGCGCTCCTTCATGTGGTGCCTCTCGTTGCCCTCTAGGTTTTCCAACTCTTGTTCAGCCGCCAGGGTGGCACGCAGGATCTCGATGGGCGTGGCATAGATAGGGCGGCCGGCCCCGAAGATGCTGGCGATGGTGGCGCCACGTTGTCGGACTGCGCCCAGCCGGCTGGGCTCTCCAACAGCCAGAGTGCCACCTATGGCGCGGTCGACCTCGTGTTGGTAGGCGTCAGCGAGGTGCTTCGCAGCGGCCAGCTGCTTGGCGCTGTCGATGAGCGAAAGGCTGTGTGCCTCCAGTGTTGCGTTGTCCGTGCCGTCCTCGACCGGAGTGGGGAGGGCTCGCATGGTCGAACGGATCGGATCCTGGTCCGCTCTGGCCGAGGCTCTGTCCTGACTGATGACCAGCACCTCCGTGACCATGCTGGCGCTGGTGATGATGTCCGCGCGAGGGAGCAGATCATCGATGATCTCTATGTGGTCGGGGTAGGCATCGACGTTCGCCGCATCAGAGTCAATGACCATCTCGACGGGCGAATCGGTGGAGCCAACGGACTCCAGGTCGGAGGCGGGCTCATCAGTGATGTGCAGCTTGCCGAGGAGGTTGACGAGGCAGCTCTTGGAGCTGGTTGAACCCACGTCGGGGGCAGGCTTGTCAGTGTGGTGGACGCCGCCGAGGTGATCGGCGAGGGAGCTCGTAGCACAGGCGGCCTCCACGCCGCACAGAGCGTCAGCGCAAGAGACATCAGGCGAGCCGGGCTGGCTGCGCTCACGGGGAAGGAAACAAGTTCCCGTCCAGAATGTGTCTCCGTACAACGGTGTGCCTTGCCCCATGGTGGGTGCCAAACGTCGTGGTATTTCCTCGACATATGCCAACAGGTGGCTAATCATGTAGGGGGTCAATAGAACGTTGTCGGGCTCTAGAAGCGGGAGTAGGCAAGACCTCAAACGATGCCAGGTCTTACCCAGGTTTGGGGCTCTCCGTGGAGATAACACCTCTAATCCTGCTCTGTGTGGTCTCCGCATCACTATGATCAATAGCAAATACAAGGTGGCTCCTTGAGTTGTTTGGGCTAGAGGAAGCAGAAGGCAGCTAGCTCTACTTCTCCTTAGCTATGTGGGTGCGAGATGATCTAAGGGTTGAACCCTTTGCATGAGTGTCCCTGGGGGGTTTATATAGGCCTACCCCCCAGGGGTACAATAGTAATCCGGCTGGTCTTGGGACCCGGCCATCAGCGTCTCAGGGCTCCGGCTTCTCCGCCAACAGCTGGGGCCCGCCGCCTAGTGGGTCTCGCCGGCTGTCGTGAACTCGGCCGACAGGTAGGGCCTGCCGCCTGCGGGCCATAGGGACCAGGCTACACTGTAGCCTTGCCCCTGATGACGGTAGCTTGGTCAGGGGCGCACGGCTACAGTGTCGCCACCTGGCAGGCGATCACTGTAGCCACACCCCATCACCTCTGGTTAATTGTGCACATACTCCAAGGGAAGGAGCGGCCGCCTGCTGGGAGTCGGCTTCCCCTTGAGGCCGCCTGCTCAGGCCCTACCGTCTTCTGGGGATTCGCGGGCTGGTGGGGCTCGCCGCCTGCGGGCCACATCAATCGCCCGTCATGGGGGCATGGCCCTGCCTGACGTAGGCACCATCCTGGACCGCGTGGCTACATCACCGTGCCAGGCGAGGGGTGTCTGCCTGGTACGTCTGCACTGTGGCCACGTTCCTTCTGGGATTCAGGGCTAGCAGGTGGCAATGTTGCCACACCCTGTCTTGTCGTAGCAGGTGGTGCAGACTTTGAGGTGGCGATGGGCCGCCTGGCAGGAGTCAGCTCAGGCCCTTGTCGTCTTCTGGGGCGCTCCGCCTTCTAGGAGGCGGCCGGTTGGCTCTAGCCAGCCATGGAGGCAGGCCTTGCGACCAGTCGGACTGAGGGGCTAGGCTAGCCCCGATGTCTTGAAATCTACTACGGTGCGGATGAGGCTACCCAGGGTCTATTCCCCCGTCACTTATGATTGGAACACTAGCAAGCATCCGCAACTACTAAAGATCATTAAGGTAAAACCCAACCATAGCATGAAAGTATCATGTCCCCTTTATCCCATACGCAATAACCCCCTTACTCGGGTTTAAGCTTTTGTCAATCTAGCAACCCACTATAAGCGAATCATGAATGTTTGCAACACCCTACAGCGGTAATCCTTCACGTGTGCGCGGCACGGAAGGCACCATAGGACAGCACCAAAATGAAATATACAACTCAAACCAATCTAGATCATCAATCAACCCAAAGAACAAAATAAATCTACTCAAAACATCATAGGATGATAACACATCATTGGATCATTATATGTGGCATAAAGCACCATGTTCAAGTAGGTGATTACAGTGGGGTGCGGGAGAGTGGACCGCGTAAAGGAGATGAGGATGGTGATGATGATGGTGATGTTGATGAAGACGATCACCGCGGCGATGATTCCCCTCCCGATGGCACTCCGGTGCCATCGAGAGAGAGGAGGAGAGATTCTCCCCCTTGTGCTTCCTCCTCCATGGCCTCCCCCTGGATGGGGAGAGGTTATCCCTCTGGTCCTTCGCCTTGATGGCAATGATGGCCCCTCCGAGATCCTCCCCCATGGCCTTCGGTGAAGATGGCCCCCTCCAGCAGGGTGCTGGAGAGGACCTAGATTGATTTCTCGTGGTTCTGGATGCTTGCGGCGGGGAACTTCCGATCTGGGTTTTGTTCTGGAGTTTCCTCAATTTATAGGAGTGTTTGGCGTCGGAGACAAGTCAAGGGGGGCCATGGGGAGTTCACAAGATAGGAGGGCGCGCCCTAGGGGGTGCCCCCACACTTGTGGTGGCCTCGGGACTCCCTTTTGTTAGCTTTCCGTTCCAGTATTTTTTATATTTTCCAAAAATATTCTCCATTGATTTTCAGCGCGTTCCGACAACTTTTATTTGTGCACAAAAACAACACCATGGTAGTTCTGCTGAAAACAGCGTCAGTCTGGGTTAGTTCTAATCAAATCATACCAAAATCATGTAAAAGTATTGAAAACATGGCATGAATACTTCATAAATTATAGATATGTTGGAGACGTATCAGCATCCTCAAGCTTAATTACTGCTCGTCCTCGAGTAGGTAAATGATAAAAGAAATAATTTATGAAGTGTGAATGCTAGCAAGGGCACAAGTTTGATCAATGATAATTTTAGTCACCTTTTCTAGCAACATTATATATCATAATAGTAGCTCAACTCATAAAACTTCTCATGATCAAGTAACAAGCTATTCACATGTTAAAGTATAGATCATAAACTTTCTTGAAAACTAACAGACTATGTTCTAAGTCATCAAACAATTGCAATTCATCTTATTTTCAGGAAGGGTCTATGTAAGAGCTTTGATTTAGCAAACTCCACATACTCAACTATCATTTAATCTTTCACAATTGCTAACACTCACGTGATATTTATGGGTTCAAAGTTTTAGTCGGACACAGAGAAAGATAGGGGCCTATAGTTTCTCCTCCCAACCTTTTACCTCAAGGGTAATGTCAACAATAATACTTTTTGAAAACCTACATCTGAGTGGATATATATATATATCCGGTTCTCTCCAACACATAGTGCTTGCCAAAGGAAAAAGTGTAAAAAGGAAATGTGATGATCACCATGACTCTTGTATAAGGGCAGAAGATAAAAGTTAAATATAGGCCCTTCGCAGAGAGAAGCATAGGTTGTCATGCGCTTTTATGGTTGGATGCACAAAATTTAATGCAAAAGAATGTCACTTTATATAGCCGCTTGTGATAAAGACTTTTATTATGCAGTCCGTCACTTTTATTTCTTCCAAATCACAAGTTCGTATAAAGCTTATTTTCTTCACACTAATAGATCATACATATTTAGAGAGCAATTTTTATTGCTTGCAGCGATGAAAACTTACTTGAAGGATCTTACTCAATCCATAGGTAGGTATGGTGGACTCTCATGGCAAAACTGGTTTAAGGGATGTTTGGAAGCACAAGTAGTATCTCTACTTGGTGCAAATAATTTGGCTAGCATGAGAGTGAAAGGCAAGCTCAACATGTTGGAGGATCCATGACACTATAACTTCTATTCGGATATAAGAAAGCATAACCCATTATGTTGTCTTCCTTGTCCAACATCAACTTTTTAGCATGTCATAATTTAATGAGTGCTCGGAATTACAAAAGATGTCCAATATAGTATATTCATATGTGTAAATCTCTCTTCCTTCAATATTCTTTCATGAATTGTTCAAGTGACCAATAATATGTTTGCTAACTTTCAATAATTTTACCACCTCTACTTCTTATATGTGAAGTCATTAATACCCATGGTATAAGCATATGAATCATATATAAATTCAGATTTATCATGTTCAATTCATTCAACCATTTACTCATAGGATATAAGTGAAGCACGTGAGTAAATGACAAACTACTCCAAAAAGATATAAGTGAAGAACAATGAGTAGTCAAGTAATTAACTAGCCATGAGAGGACTCTCTCTCTCTCTCATTCAAGATTTCAGATCCAATGATTTTATTCAACCAGCAAGTAAAATTAAAATATGCTCCAAGCAAAACACATATCATGTGACAAATAAAAATATAGCTCCGAGTAAGGTATACCGATGGTTTTGAAGACGAACGAGGGGATGCCTTCCGGGGCATACCCAAGCTTAGGCCATTGAGTATTCCTTGAATATTACCTTGGGGTGCTTTGGGCATCCCCAAGTTTAGGGTCTTTCTACTCCTTATTCTCCTCATATCGATATCTCACCCAAAACTTGAAAACTTCAATCACACAAAACTTAACGGAACTTCGTGAGATGGGTTAGTATGATAAAGAGTAAATCATTCACTTCGGTAGTGTAAAAGACAAGATTAATAATTGTTCTCACACAATTACTACTATACCATATCATTTCTAAAATTTATATTGAGCAATATAAGCCATAGAAACTAGAAAAATAGCAAACTATGCATTGAAAACAGAATCTGCCAGAAACAGAACAGTCTGTAATGATCTGAACAACAACCATACTTTTGTTACTCCAAAAACTCTGAAAAATTGGAACAACCTAAGAAATTTGTATATCAATATTTTATAAAAAGTTCAGATCAAAATCATGCTTCTGTGGTTTTTTTAAATTCTAGCAATGAGTGCAAAAGTTTCTGTTTTTCAGCAAGATCAAATTAACTATCACCGTAAGCCATCCCAAAGATCTTACTTGGCACTTTATTGAAACAAAAGCTATAAAACATCATTACTACAGTAGGTTAATCATGTGAACACACAAAAATAGGAAGGATAAATATTGGGTTGTCTCCCAACAAGCGCTTTTGTTTAATGCCTTTTTAGCTAGGTAAGATATTGTAATGATACTCTTCCAAGCCCAATTCTGATGATAGTCTTATTTGTACTCCAATAGATATAAGTGAAGTTCATGGTGCATTCTACAATTAATATAGATTTACCAACATCCATGCTCAAA
This sequence comes from Aegilops speltoides, assembly GCA_021437245.1. Classification (NCBI taxonomy): domain Eukaryota; kingdom Viridiplantae; phylum Streptophyta; class Magnoliopsida; order Poales; family Poaceae; genus Aegilops; species Aegilops speltoides. The sequence continues at coordinate 322,345,498 of CM038145.1, forward strand.
ATATTTAATATTTAAGTGAAGCACACGAAGCATTCTATAAAGCCGTACTCAAATGATCTAAGTGAAGCACAAAGAGCATTCTATAAAGACATACTCAAAAGGTTTAAGTGAAGCACATGAAGCATTCTATAAATCAATAAAGGACTATCTTATACTAGCATGGTGCAGAAAAAAAATGAAAAACACAAAGGACCCATATCATGTGAACAAAACAAAAACCGAGGTATACCAATAATTGTTGAAGAAGAAAGATGTGATGCCAATCGAGGCATCCCCAAGCTTAGATGCTTGAGTATATTTGAAATATTTACTTGGGGTGCCTTGGGCATCCCCAAGCTTGAACTCTTGCCTCTCTTTATTCTTCTCATATCGATAACCCTCGTTCTTCGAACACTTCATCCACACAAAACTTCAGAAAAACTTTGTGAGATCCGTTAGTATAATAAAGCAAATCACTACCTTTAGGTACTATTGTAAACTCATTCCAATTTCATATTAGCATTATATCTACTGTATTCCAACTTCACCATGGTTCATACCCCACGATACTACCCATAGATTCATCAAAATAAGTGAACAACACATAGAAAACAGAATCTGTCAAAAACAGGACAGTTTGTAGTAATCTGGAAACTTTGTATACTTGTGTAACTCCAAAATTTCTAAAAATTTAAGAAAATCTAAACAAATTGTATAGAGGTACTGTGAAAAAGGTTTTATAAGCGTTTGACATTCCAGTAAAAAATGTAAATTCAGGCGCTACAGCCAAAGTTTCTATTTTTCCACTGCACATACCAAACAAGCAATCTAATCATCCTAAAGGCAAATCCTCGTACATTATTGTTATAATACAATGGATATATATACAAGGGGATAATTATTTTTGAGGAACTTCCATGAAAAATTCTACATTTTTTCCATGAGCATGAAAACAAGTGTTCAAGGTCGACCCTCACTTCTCCAATGCATAACTTTGCAATCACTTCTCTTTTTTAAAAACTTTTTAGGCAAAAGAGGCAAGTAACTCTTTTTTTGTATTTTAAATTTAATTTTTTTCGTTTGTTTCACACACAACTAAACAAACACAAAAGGTAAAACAAAATCTACTTAGTGAAGAAAGCAAACAAGCATACACGAGAATACCAACCCCAGGCTATTGCTCCCCGGCAACGGCGCCAGAAAAGAGCTTGATAATCCCCAAGTGCAAGGATTCATCATAGCAATTTGCTAAAGGTGGAAGTGATAAGTATGGAGTGTCGAACCCACAAGGAGCTAAAGGTAAGATCAGTATTCTCTCAAGTCCCATGTGCCACTGATATGACTCTACGTACACCGAACGTTTTCTTCCATCTAGAAACGAGAAATAAGACTATGTTGTGGGTATGAACAGGATAACTTTGCATGATATCAGAAAACTAAAATATAAAAGTAGGTGTTGTTAATATAAAGTTAGAATATATTGTTGGGGAACGTAGTGATTTCAAAAAATTTCCTACGCACACGCAAGATCATGGTGATGGCATAGCAACGAGAGGAGTGTTCGTCCACGTACCCTCGTAGACCGTTAGCGGAAGCGTTAGCACAACGCGGTTGACGTAGTCGTACGTCTTCACGATCCGACCGATCCAAGCACCGAACGTACGGAGCCTCCGAGTTCAGCACACGTTCAGCTCGATGACGATCTCCGGCCTCCGATCCAGCAAAGCTCCGGAGATGAGTTCCGTCAGCACGACGGCGTGTTGACGGTGATGATGTTCTACCGGCGCAGGGCTTCGCCTAAACTCCGCGACGATATGACCGAGGTGGAATATGGTGGAGGGGGGCACCGCACACGGCTAAGGAACGATCCGTAGATCAACTTGTGTGTCTATGGGGTGCCCCCCGCCCCCGTATATAAAGGAGGGAGGGGAGGTGCGGCCGCCCCTAGGGTGCGCTGAGGAGTCCTACTCCCACCGGAGTAGGACTCCCCCTGCCTTGGTGGAGAAGGAAAGGGGAGGGGAAAGGAAAGGCGCCCGCCCCTTCCTTGTCCGATTCGGACTAGGGGAGGGGGCGCGCCTGCCCCGCCGTCCCTCCTCTTCTCCCTCTTGGCCCACTAAGGCCCATTATCCCCGGGAGGTTCCCAGAAACCACGGTGTTCCAGTAAAATCCCGATTTCACCCGAACCATTCCGATGTCCAAACATAGGCTTCCAATATATCAAGCTTTATGTCTCGACCATTTAGAGACTCCTCGTCATGTCCGTGATCACATCCGGACTCAAACAAACTTCGTACATCAAAACTTATAAACTCATAATAAAACTGTCATCGTAACGTTAAGCGTGCGGACCTACGGGTTCGAGAACTATGTAGACATGACCTAGAACTATGCTTTCGTCAATAACCAATAGCGGGACCTGGATGCCCATATTGGTTCCTACATATTCTACGAAGATCTTTATCGGTCAAACCGCATAACAACATACGTTGTTCCCTTTGTCATCGGTATGTTACTTGCCCGATATTTGATCGTCAGTATCCAATACCTAGTTCAATCTCGTTACCAGCAAGTCTCTTTACTCGTTCTGTAATGCATCATCCCGCAACCAACTCATTTGGTCACATTGCTTGCAAGGCTTATAATGATGTGCATTACCGAGAGGGCCCAGAGATACCTCTCCGACGATTGGAGTGACAAAACCTAATCTCGAAATATGCCAACTCAACATGTACCTTCAGAGACACCTGTAGTACTCCTTTATAATCACCCAGTTACATTGTGACGTTTGGTAGTACCCAAAGTGTTCCTCCGGTAAACGGGAGTTGCACAATTCTCATAGTTATAGGAACATGTATAAGTCATGAAGAAAGCAATAGCAGTATACTAAACGATCAAGTGCTAGGCTAACGGAATGGGTCATGTCAATCACATCATTCTTCTAATGATGTGATCCTACTAATCAAATGACAACACATGTCTATGGTTAGGAAACATAACCATCTTTGATCAATGAGCTAGTCAAGTAGAGGCATACTAGTGACTTTATGTTTTGTCTATGTATTCACACATGTATCATGTTTCCGGTTAATACAATTCTAACATGAATAATAAACATTTATCATGATATGAGGAAATAAATAATAACTTTATTATTGCCTCTAGGGCATATTTCCTTCAGTCTCCCACTTGCACTAGAGTCAATAATCTAGATTACATAGTAATGATTCTAACACCCATGGACTCTTGGTGCTGATCATGTTTTGCTCGTGAGAGAGGCTTAGTCAACGGGTCTGCAACATTCGGATCCGTATGTATCTTGCAAATCTCTATGTCTCCCACTTGGACTTGGTCCCGAATAGAATTGAAGTGTCTCTTGATGTGCTTGGTCCTCTTGTGAAATCCGGATTCCTTTGCCAAGGCAATTGCACTAGTATTGTCACAGAAGATCTTCATTGGTACCGATGCACTAGGTATGACACCTAGATCGGAAATGAACTCCTTCATCCAGACTCCTTCATTTGCTGCTTCAGAAGCAGCTATATACTCCGCTTCACATGTAGATCCCGCCACGACGCTTTGTTTAGAACTGTACCAACTTACAGCTCCACCGTTTAATAAAAACACGTATCCGGTTTGCAATTTCGAATCGTCCGGATCGATGTCAAAGCTTGCATCGACGTAACCATTTACGACTAGCTCTTTGTCACCTCCATATACGAGAAACATATCCTTAGTCCTTTTCGTATTTCAGATGTTCTTGACCGCTGTCCAAAGGATCCACTCGATTACTTTGGTACCTTCCCCGCCAAGCTTATTGCTAAGCATACGCCGGTCCGGTACACAACATTGCATACATGATAGAGCCTATGGTGAAGCATAGGAACATCTTTCATTTTCTCTCTATCTTCTGCGTGGTCGGGCATTGAGTTTGACTCAACTACACACCTTGTAGCACGTGCAAGAAACCTTTCTTTGCCTCGATCCATTTTGAACTTTTTCAAAATTTTGTCAAGGTATGTGCTTTGTGAAAGTCCTATTAAGCGTCTTGATCTATCTCTATAGATCTTGATGCCCAATATGTAAGCAGCTTCACCGAGGTCTTTCATTCAAAAACTTTTACTCAAGTATCCCTTTATGCTATCCAGAAATTCTATATCACTTCCAATTAATAATATGTCATCTACATATAAAATCAGAAATACTCTGAGCTCCCACTCACTTTCTTGTAAATACAAGCTTCTCCAAAAGTCTCAGATAAAACCATATGCTTTGATCACACTATCAAAACATTTATTCCAACTCCGAGATGCTTGCACCAGTCCATAAATGGATCGTTGGAGCTTGCATACTTTGTTAGCACCTTTTGGATCAACAAAACCTTCGGCTGCATCATATACAACTCTTCTTCCGTAAATCCATTCAAGAATGCGGTTTTGACATCCATTTGCCAAATTTCATAATCATGAAATGCAGCAATAGCTAACATGATTCGGACAGACTTAAGCATCGCTACGAGTGAGAAAGTCTCATCGTAGTCAACCCTTGAACTTGTCGAAAACCTTTCGCAACAAGTCAAGCTTTATAGACAGTTACATTACCATCAGCGTCAGTCTTCTTCTTGAAGATCCATTTATTCTCAATGGCTTGCCGATCATCGGGCAAGTCAACCAAAGTCCATACTTTGTTTTCATACATGGATCCCATCTCGATTTCATGGCCTCTAGCCATTTTATGCGAGTCTGGGCTCATCATCGCTTCCTCATAGTTCGTAGGTTCATCATGGTCAAGTAACATGACTTCCGAATAGGATTACCGCACCACTCAGTGCGGATCTTATTCTCGTAGACCTCTGAGGTTCAAGAGAAACTTGATCTGAAGTTTCATGATCAATATCATCGCTTCCTCACTGATTGGTGTAGTTGTCACAAGAACCGGTTCTTGTGATGAACTACTTTCCAATAAGGGAGTAGATACAGTTATCTCATCAAGTTCTACTTTCCTCCCACTCACTTCTTTCGAGAAAAACTCCTTCTCTAGAAAGGATCCGATTTTAGCAATGAAAATCTTGCCTTCAGATCTGTGATAGAAGGTGTACCCAATAGTTTTTTTGGGTATCCTATGAAGACACATTTCTCCGATTTGGGTTCGAGCTTATCTGGTTGAAGTTTCTTCACATAAGCATCGCAGCCCCAAACTTTAAGAAACGACAACTTTGGTTTCTTGCCAAACCATAGTTCATAAGGTGTCGTCTTAACGGATTTTGATGGTGCCCTATTTAACGTGAATGCGGCCGTCTCTAAAGCATAACCCCAAAATGATAGCGTAAATCAGAAGAGACATCATAGATCGCACCATATCTAGTAAAGTACGACATTTACATTCGGACACACCATTTCGTTGTGGTGTTCCGGGTGGCGTGAGTTGCGAAACTATTCCGCATTGTTTCAAGTGTAGACCAAACTCGTAACTCAAATATTCTCCTCCACGATCAGATCGTAGAAACTTTATTTTCTTGTTACGATGATTTTCCACTTCACTCTAAAATTCTTTGAACTTTTCAAATGTTTCAGACTTGTGTTTCATTAAGTAGAAATACCCATATCTTCTTAAGTCATCTGTGAAGGTAAGAAAATAACGATATCCGCCGCGAGCCTCTACATTCATTGGACCACAAACATCAGTATGCATGATTTCCAACAAATCAGTTGCTCGCTCCATAGTTCCGGAGAACGGTGTTTTAGTCATCTTGCCCATAAGGCACGGTTCGCAAGTACCAAGTGATTCATAATCAAGTGATTCGAAAAGCCCATCAGTATGGAGTTTCTTCATGCGCTTTACACCGATATGACCCAAACGGCAGTGCCACAAATAAGTTGCACTATCGTTATCAACTCTGCATCTTTTGGTTTCAACACTATGAATATGTGAATCACTACTATCGAGATTTGATAAAAATAGACCACTCTTCAAGGGTGCACGACCATAAAAGATATTACTCATATAAATAGAACAACCATTATTCTCTGATTTAAATGAATAACCGTCTCGCATCAAACAAGATCCAGATATAATGTTCATGCTCAACACTGGCACCAAATAACAATTATTTAGGTCTAAAACTAATCCCGATGGTAGATGTAGAGGTAGCGTGCCGACCGCGATCACATCGACTTTGGAACCATTTCCTACGCGCATCGTCACCTCGTCCTTAGCCAATCTTTGCTTAATCCGTAGTCCCTGCTTTGAGTTGCAAATATTAGCAATGTAACCATATCAAATACCCAAAAGCTCTGCGAGCATTAGTAAGGTACACATCAATAACATGTATATCACATATACCTTTGTTCACTTTGTCATCCTTCTTATCCGCCAAATACTTGGGGTAGTTCCGCTTCCAGTTGTTGGGGAACGTAGTAATTTCAAAAAAATTCCTACGCACACGCAAGATCATGGTGATGGCATAGCAACCAGAGGGGAGAGTGTTCGTCCACGTACCCTCGTAGACCGTAAGCGGAAGCATTAGCACAACGCGGTTGATGTAGTCGTACGTCTTCACGATCCGACCGATCCAAGCACCGAACGTACGGCACCTCCGAGTTCAGCACACGTTCAGCTCGATGACGATCTCCGGGCTCCGATCTAGCAAAGCTCCGTAGATGAGTTTCGTCAGCACGACGGCGTGGTGACGATGATGATGTTCTACCGGCGCAGGGCTTCGCCTAAACTCCGCGACGATATGACCGAGGTGGAATATGGTGGAGGGGGGCACCGCACACGGCTAAGGAACGATCCGTAGATCAACTTGTGTGTCATGGGGTGCCCCCTGCCCCCGTATATAAAGGAGCAAGGGAGGAGGAGGCCGGCATAGGAGGAGGGCGCGCCAAGGGGAGTCCTACTCCCACCGGGAGTAGGATTCCTTCTTTCCTAGTCCAACTAGGAGAAGGGGGGAAAGAAGGGAAGTAGAGAAGGAAGGGAGAGTGGGGCCGCGCCCCAAACCCTTTGCCCAATTCGGATTGGGCTTGGGAGGGGCGCGCGCCACCTCCTGGCTCCTTCCCACTAAAGCCCATTAAGGCCCAATACTCTTCCCCGTATTGTCGTAACTCCCCGGTACTCCGAAAAATACCCGAATCACTCGGAACCTTTCTGAAGTCCGAATATAGTCGTCCAATATATCGATATTTACGTCTCGACCATTTCGAGACTCCTCGTCATGTCCCCGATCTCATACGGGACTCCGAACTCCTTCGGTACATCAAAACTCATAAACCTTAAGCGTGCGGACCCTACGGGTTCGAGAACTATGTAGACATGACCTAGAACCATTCTCGGTCAATAACCAATAGCGGGACCTGGATGCCCATATTGGTTCCTACATATTCTACGAAGATCTTTATCGGTCAAACCGCATAACAACATACGTTGTTCCCTTTGCGGTATGTTACTTGCCCGAGATTCGATCGTCGGTATCCAATACCTAGTTCAATCTCGTTACCGGCAAGTCTCTTTACTCGTTCCGTAATACTTCATCCCGTAACTAACTCATTAGTTACAATGCTTGCAAGGCTTAAGTGATGTGTATTACCGAGAGGGCCCAGAGATACCTCTCCGACAATCGGAGTGACAAAACCTAATCTCGAAATACGCCAACTCAACATGTATCTTTGCAGACACCTGTAGAGCACCTTTATAATCACCCAGTTACGTTGTGACGTTTGGTAGCACACAAAGTGTTCCTCCGGTAAACGGGAGTTGCATAATCTCATAGTCATAGGAACATGTATAAGTCATGAAGAAAGCAATAGCAACATACTAAACGATCAAGTGCTAAGCTAACGGAATGGGTCAAGTCAATCACATCATTCTCCTAATGATGTGATCCCGTTAATCAAATGACAACACATGTCTATGGTTAGGAAACATAACCATCTTTAATTAACGAGCTAGTCAAGTAGAGGCATACTAGTGACACTCTGTTTGTCTATGTATTCACACATGTATTATGTTACCGGTTATTACAATTCTAGCATGAATAATAAACATTTATCATGAAATAAGGAAATAAATAATAACTTTATTATTGCCTCTAGGTCATATTTCCTTCACCAGTGTCCAGTCTGCTTGCAGCAGAAGCACTCAGTTCCAGGATTAGGTCCAGACTTGGGTTTCTTCTCTTGAGCAGCAACTTGCTTGTCGTTCCTTTTGAAGTTCCCCTTCTTCTTCCCTTTGCCCTTCTTCTTGAAATTGGTGGTCTTGTTAACCATCAACACTTGATGCTCCTTCTTGATTTCTACCTCCGCAGCTTTTAGCATTGCGAAGAGCTCGGGAATAGTCTTGTTCATCCCTTGCATATTATAGTTCATCACGAAGCTCTTGTAGCTTGGTGGCGATGATTGGAGAATTACATCAATGACACTATCATCGGGAAGATTAACTCCCAGTTGAATCAAGTGATTATTATACCCGCACATTTTGAGTATGTGTTCACCGACGAACTATTCTCCTCCATCTTGCAGCTATAGAACTTTTGGAGACTTCATATCTCTCAATCCGGGCATTTGCTTGAAATATTAACTTCAACTCCTAGAACATCTCATATGCTCCATGACGCTCAAAACGTCGTTGAAGACCCGTTCTAAGCCGTAAAGCATGGCACAATCGAACTATCGAGTAGTCATCAGCTTTGCTCGCCAGACGTTCTTACGCCATCGGTTGCATCAAGCAGAGGTTCGCACCAGCGGTGCTTCCAGACGTAACTTTTCAGGCAGCAATGAGGATAATCCTCGAGTTACGGACCCGATCCGTGTAATTGCTACCATCATCTTTCAACTTTTCTTTCTCAAGGAACGCATTAAAATTCAACGGAACAACAAAGACGAACCATCTATCTACAAACAAACATAGACAAGCAAAATACTATCGGTACTAAGTTCATGATAAATTTAAGTTCAATTAATCATATTACTTAAGAACTCCCACTTAGACAGGCATCTCTCTAGTCATCTAAGTGATCACGTGATCCAAATCAACTAAACCATGTCCGATCATCACGTGAGATGGAGTACTTTCAATGGTGAACATCACTATGTTGATCATATCTACTATATGATTCACGCTCGACCTTTCGGTCTCCGTGTTCCGAGGCCATATATGTATATGCTAGGCTCGTCAAGTATGACCTGAGTATTCCGCGTGTGCAACTGTTTTGCACTCGTTGTATTTGAACGTAGAGCCTATCACACCCGATCATCACGTGGTGTCTCAGCACGAAGAACTTTCGCAATGGTGCATACTCAGGAAGAACACTTCTTGATTATTAAGTGAGAGATCATCTTAAAATGCTACCGTCAATCAAAGCAAGATAAGATGCATAAAGGATAAACATGACATGCAATCAATATAAGTGATATGATATGGCCATCATCATCTTGTGCTTGTGATCTTCATCTTCGAAGCACCATCGTGATCACCATCGTCACCGGCGCGACACCTTGATGTCCATCGTAGCATCGTTGTCGTTACACCATCTATTGCTTCTACGACTATCGCTACCGCTTAGTGATAAAGTAAAGCAATTACTGTATGCGTTGCATTTCATACAATAAAGCGACAACCATATGGCTCCTGCCAGTTGCCGATAACTTCGGGTACAAAACATGATCATCTCATACAATAAAATATAGCATCACGTCTTGACCATATCACATCACAACATGCCCTGCAAAAACAAGTTAGACGTCCTCTTCTTTGTTGTTGCAAATTTTACGTGGCTGCTACGGGCTTACCAAGAACCTTCTTACCTATGCATCAAAAAACCACAACGATAGTTCGTCAAGTTGGTGCTGTTTTAACCTTCGCAAGGACCGGGCGTAGCCACACTCGATTCAGCTAAAGTGAGAGAGACAGACACCCGCCAGCCACCTTTAAGCACGAGTGCTCATAACGGTGAAACCAGTCTCACTTAAGCGTACGCGTAATGTCGGTCCGGGCTGCTTCATCTCACAATACCGCCGAACCAAAGTATGACATGATGGTAAGCAGTATGACTTGTATCGCCCACAACTCCACCTGTGTTCTACTCGTGCATATAACATCAACGCATAAAACCTAGGCTCTTATACCACTGTTGGGGAACGTAGTGATTTCAAAAAATTTCCTACACACACGCAAGATCATGGTGATGGCATAGCAACGAGAGGGGAGAGTGTTCATCCACGTACCCTCGTAGACCGTAAGCGGAAGCGTTAGCACAACGCGGTTGATGTAGTCGTACGTCTCCACGATCCGACCGATCCAAGCACCGAACGTACGGAGCCTCCGAGTTCAGCACACGTTCAGCTCGATGACGATCTCCGGCCTCCAATCCAGCAAAGCTCCGGAGATGAGTTCCGTCAGCACGATGGCGTGTTGACGATGATGATGTTCTACCGGCGCAGGGCTTCGCCTAAACTCCGCGACGATATGACTGAGGTGGAATATGGTGGAGGGGGGCACCGCACACGGCTAAGGAACGATCCGTAGATCAACTTGTGTGTCTATGGGGTGCACCCCGCCCCCGTATATAAAGGAGGGAGGGGGGAGGTGCGGCCGGCCCCCTAGGGGTGCGCCTAGAGGAGTCCTACTCCCACCGAGTAGGACTCCCCTCTTGCCTTGGTGGAGAAGGAAAGGGGAGGAAAGAGGAAAGGCGCCCCTTCCTTGTCCTATTCGGACTAGGGGAGGGGCACGCGGCCCCCTGCCGGCCCTCCTCTTCTCCCTCTTGGCCCACTAAGGCCCATTATCCCCCGGGAGGGTTCCGGTAACCCCCCGGTGTTCCGGTAAAATCCCGATTTCACCCGGAACCATTCCGATGTCCAAACATAGGCTTCCAATATATCAATCTTTATGTCTCGACCATTTCGAGACTCCTCTTCACATCCGTGATCACATCCGGGACTCCGAACAAACTTCGGTACATCAAAACTTATAAACTCATAATAAAACTGTCATCGTAACGTTAAGCGTGCGGACCCTACGGGTTCGAGAACTATGTAGACATGACCTAGAACTATTCTCGGTCAATAACCAATAGCGGGACCTAGATGCCCATATTGGTTCCTACATATTCTGCGAAGATCTTTATCGGTCAAACCGCATAACAACATATGTTGTTCCCTTTGTCATCGGTATGTTACTTGCCCAAGATTTGATCGTCGGTATCCAATACCTAGTTCAATCTCGTTACCGGCAAGTCTCTTTACTCGTTCTGTAATGCATCATCCCGCAACCAACTCATTTGGTCACATTGCTTGCAAAGCTTATAATGATGTGCATTACCGAGAGGGCCCAGAGATACCTCTCTGACGATCGTAGTGACAAAACCTAATCTCGAAATACGCCAACTCAACATGTACCTTCGGAGACACCTGTAGTACTCCTTTATAATCACCCAGTTATGTTGTGACGTTTGGTAGTACCCAAAGTGTTCCTCCGGTAAACGGGAGTTGCATAATTCTCATAGTTATAGGAACATGTATAAGTCATGAAGAAAGCAATAGCAGTATACTAAACGATCAAGTGCTAGGCTAACGGAATGGGTCATGTCAATCACATCATTCTTCTAATGATGTGATCCCACTAATCAAATGACAACACATGTCTATGGTTAGGAAACATAACCATATTTGATCAATGAGCTAGTCAAGTAGAGGCATACTAGTGACTTTATGTTTTGTCTATGTATTCACACATGTATCATGTTTCCAGTTAATACAATTCTAGCATGAATAATAAACATTTATCATGATATGAGGAAATAAATAATAACTTTATTATTGCCTCTAGGGCATATTTCCTTCATATATTACGAAATATTATAGATAGAGAGTGTGGAATAATGTTGGACCGGTGTGCGGAATTGTCCTAGGCAATTGTTAACAAGATCTGTAATCATTATTGCAATTTCATATGAGGGAGAGGCATAAGCTAACATACTTTCTCTTCTTGGATCATATGCACTTATGATTGGAACTCTAGAAAGCATCCGCAACTACTAAAGATCATTAAGGTAAAACCCAACCATATCATTAAAGTATCAAGTCCCCTTTATCCCATACACAACAACCCCCTTACTCGGGTTTAAGCTTCTGTCACTCTAGCAACCCACTATAAGCAAATCATGAACGTATTGCAACACCCTGCAGTGGGAATCCTTCATGTGTGCGCGGCATGGAAGGCACCTTAGGACAGCACCAAAATAAAACATACAAGTCAAACCAATCGAGATCACCAATCAACCCAAATAACAAAAGAAATCTATTCAAAACATCATAGGATGACAACACATCATTGGATCATAATATGTGGCATAAAGCACCATGTTCAAGTAGGTGATTACAGCGGGGTGCGGGAGAGTGGACCGTGTAAAGGAGATGAGAATGGTGATGATGATGGTGATGTTGATGAAGAGGATCACCGCGGCGATGATTCCCCTCCCGATGGCACTTCGGTGCCACCAAGAGAGAGGAGGAGAGATTCTCCCCCCTGTTCTTCCTACTCCATGGACTCCCCCTGGATGGGGAGAGGTTCTCCCTCTGGCCCTTGGCCTTCATGGCAATGATGGACCCTCCGAGATCCTCCCCCATGGCCTTCGATGATGATGGCCCCCTCCGGCAGGGTGCTGGAGAGGGCCTAGATTGATTTCTCGTGGTTCTGGAGGCTTGCGGCGGTGGAACTTCCAATCTGGGTTTCGTTCTGGAGTTTCCTCAATTTATAAGAGTGTTTGGCGTCGGAGACAAGTCAAGGGGGCCCATGGGGAGTCCACAAGATAGGAGGGCGCGCCCTAGGGGGGTGCCCCAACCCTTGTGGTGGCCTCGGGACTCTTCTTCGGTAGCTATTCGTCCCAGTATTTTTTATATATTCCAAAAATATTCTCCGTTGATTTTTAACGCGTCGTGAGAACTTTTATTTCTATACAAAAACAACACCACGGTAGTTCTGCTGAAAACAGCGTCAGTCTGGGTTAGTTCTAATCAAATCATACCAAAATCATATAAAAGTATTTAAATATGGCATGAATACTTCATAATTTATAGATACGTTGGAGACGTATCAACGGGCGCCCTGGTGGACGGTTTCGAAAGTTCTGAGGCCGAGGCGCATCTCGCCAAACCGGATCTCGGCTGAGAAGGCGCCGGAGGGGCGTGCGTGGATGCCGCGGTAGCCTGAAGCTCCTGGCAGCGTGGCGGCATGGTGGCGCGACGGCGGCGAGGCAAGAAAGAGCGGGGAGAGAGCGGTGGCGAGGTACAGAGCGGTGGGAGGACACGCGGAGGCGTTGGATTTTATAACGCGTGCCGGATGCCGCGCGCCAAAACTAGCGCGCGTCCGACTATTTTTTCATGCGTGTGCGATCCTTTCCCGCGCACCTAAGTTTCCCACGCTCGCTGGAGCATGCGAAACCGGCCCACGCGCCTAAAACCCACTTTTACTGCGTGCACACGTTTTTTACAGTCACTATTGGAGATGCTCTTACAATGAGCGAGTGATCTGCATGTTATTAAGAATAAAATTGAAAGTGCCCACGTAGAACCATGGCATCATCGAGCGTACTAGTAGGTCTAGATGCTTGCGTTGTTTCTACGCTTAAGAAGTTCATCGTCTTACTGTTTCATTCATGGTCTATACAACAATAAGTATGGGTAGGCTAGAGGTGAGACCATATGATCTTCCGACCAACTTATTTTCTTACTATTTCATCCATAACCTATGTTATAAAATATAAATATATAGAATAACTTAAATTCTCTGTCCTTGCTATCGTAACAGCATCTATGGCCTCTTTTGGAGAAACTAGAGCATCTACAGTCGTACGCCCCACACCAACCTTAAACAACTGGGCCGACGGCCCAGTCACGAAAATTCGACCTAGACGCGCTCCTAAATCGGGCCTCAAATGCCCGAGCTGACCGGCATCCCTCATATATAGCCCAAATATGGGGCGGATATGGGGCTCCCGGGCATATCTGCCATGTCAAACTGGGTCCCACGTGGGATCACACGGAAACCCGGCGGTCCAACGAACGTCTCCTCCAGTGGGTGGGAGTATGGTGTGGTGTGAATGCTATGTGGTGCCGGGCCGGCTCACCGCTCGAGGCCAATAAATCCTCCCGCTCTGGTACCCTTCCCATGCTCTCCGACTTCGCCATGGCCTAGAAGAAGATAACCACCTACGCTATGCTCACGCCGCAGTGTCGGTACAGGATCGAGCAGCAGATCCAGGCGAGGTGCGCTGCCCGCATCGCTGTCGGGCTGCCTCCGGACTCTATAGGAGCCATCGGAGGAGGAGCAGGCAAAGGAGGTGGAGGAGGGAGAGGAGCAGCAACCGACTCTGGTGGAGGTGGGGGATCCGGAGGACAACGAGGAGGCGGACCATCCGAAGCAGGAGATGCATTGGCTCCATGCATCAACACAGAGGACGCAGAGGCAGAGTTCACCGCCCCCCATGCGAACAAGACGGTTGTGCAGAAGGCCATCCTGGAGTCCATCCAGGATGAGGCCTATGTGGAGGCAAACCGGCGCTTCATCAGGCAGGAATGGGCGGTGACCGATGCCCTCTTAGATGGATGCGGAGGAGCCGTAGCCGTGCCTGTCGCCCATGTAACCGGCTCTGAGCACAGAGATAGTGGACATCTCCAACGAGGACTAGGCTACTTGATCTACGTAGTACTTAAGTTTTTTCATTTGCATGCTTTTGTATGGATTTAAGATTTCTAGTATGAGGTATCCGGATGCAGATGCGAAAATTTGAGGCTTCACTGGTCAGTGTCTAGCTGTAGATGCAGTAAGCTGCTATGCTACACAGGTCTTCCATTCTAATCCCGTCTCTTTTTTTCTTTTTGGAGATTAATCTCGTCTTCTTCGCCGGTGAGCTTGTTGAGCTCAGTGACAACGACCGAATGATGGGCGAGGCTTCGGACCAGGAGCCGCGCTGCCATCCACGCTGGTTCATGTTGTGTTCGCCATAGAGCAGGTGCGGCCGCACTTCGATGACGTAATGGCAGAAGAGCTACCAGTGTTGTCTGTGTCGGCATTCCTGCAAGCACAGGAGGACCAATGCTACAACCTCCGTCTCCTCAACAAGCACCGGTACGCAGAGGGGCAAATTATCGGCGAATAGGCGAACGACAATGGCGTCGCGGAAATGCTGGTCGATGATCCTGGCTTCCTGGATGAGCAGCCGGCGCTATACCAGACCATCCGTAGGGCCCGTGAGGCTCTCTCCATCGTCCTTCGCTTTGTTGCGCTCGCGGTGGCACCGCCATCTCGCGTTGTCAATATGGTCAACAAACAAGGGGAGTCAGGAGATGACTGTACGTGGAGAGGATGACAGTAAGAACCCACCAGGGCCATGGCCTTACATAGGCAAAAGCCTCCTTATTACAACTACAAGAAAAAATTGCCTCCTCCTGGTTTCCTCACATATGGGTCACACACAATTTTCAACGTATAGTCAATAAACGAGAGAATTCACAAGGAGTGGCCGATAGCTGGGACCGAGCAGCTCGAGTAGTATTTCTTTTTTGAGGGGTGAGCAGTATTTTTAGCGATGTTTTTGGTTGTTGAGAGGAGCAGGGTATCAACTGGGCGGGTTAAGGCCCGTCTAGCCTAGGCTATTATTTTATGTTGACCAAATAACCAGTCCGAATATTATTTTTTCTATGTGAAAATGGCCAGCCCAGCTTTACTTATTTAGAGGTACCCAGCCCAGGCCAACATGTTATTCTCCGCCCTGCTGGGCTACAAATCTTTCTAGACTAGGAGGGATGCATTCGGCTTGCCCAGAAAATGGGCTTTAAGAAATAATAAATGGACTGTAAATATATAAAAAATGCACCGAACCGGCAATTAGTTTTTTTTATTTGAAAATTTTAATTGCATTACTTGTTATGCAGGCAAAATTTCATTAGACTTTTTTTACCCAATATAAATTTATTTTGAAATTAGATTGAATCTGACTCAAAAAAATTTGGATAAAAAATAGTTCGGATCCCATCAAAATGTGAGAAATTTGGTTGATATTATTAACTGTTGTCGTGGCTAGAAAATGGGTTGTAATGTTAACAAACAGTAAAGGCATACAGTAAGCTCCCAGAATTAAAATATGGGTTGTAAATTATTAAAAATAGCAAATGGGTTGTATGTTGTCCGCCATGGATGTGATGCTCACCAGTTTGTCTACTAAGTTGATGCGACGCAAGAATCAACTTATAGTCAACACATGATTCTAGCAGCAATGGTCGTTGGATGGAAATCCAATGGCTATCGTGCTTCTCCAATCTTAGATATTCTTGCTTCAGCCGCCAAACCACCATCGGTGGTGCCTCCCGCTCTCACCTATAGTATCTGGTTGTGCTGCCGCGCAGGCCTCACTGGTCCACCCTACTCTCATTGTTGTCCAGGTCATCTCTCTACTCACCCACACCTCCTGTTATTCTCCGGCGATAGGAGCCTCACACTGCAGTCGCGCCAGTCAACCCTCGTACTCCCCTCCGTGTGGGCATCCACTGTTGTGTCTCCGCTGGCTTCGGGTCGTTCCCTTCCTAGGACTCACCGTCGTCCACCATGTTGGTCCTCTCAACGCGGCGTGGTAAACTTGGTCAACAAACAACAACCATCGGAAAAGAGTTGTACGTGGAGAGGCTGACAGTAGGGACCCACGTGGTCCATGGCCGCACGCAAGCAAGTGCCTCATTATTATGCGAAAATATAATTTCTCCCCCTGACAGGTTTGACCCACCAGCTACATCTTCACACACATGGAAGTGTCTCCTTATTACGTGGAAAAAGTTTCCTCCCTCCGACAGCTGGGACCCACAAGGTACGTCTTTGCATGCAAAGAAGTGCCTCCTTATTAAGCGTAGAAAAATGATCCCTTCCCTGCTTGCTGGAACCCACCAGATTTGGAGGTTGACTGGTGGGCCTACTAAGTTGACGCGTACGCAAGGCTTTGTCAACTTAGTCAACAAACGATTCTAAGTTGCAGTGATCGTTGGATTAAAATCCACCAGCCGTGCTCCTTCTTCAACCTCTGGTCTTCTTGCTCCAGCCGCCCAAACCAGTGTCGGCCATACCGCTTGCTCCTGCCTCCCATGGTCGGTTGTGTTGTTGCACAGGCCTCATCGCCCCACCCTACTCCCACCACCCGGCCAGGTCTTCCCTCTACTCACCCACACCCCTTGTTATTCTCCAAAGACGGCAACCTTACACCACAACCGAACTAGTGAACCCTCATACCCCCCTCCGCATGGGAATCCACCACCGCGTCATCCCGGCTCCGTGTTGTTCCCTTGCTAGGCCTCGCCGTCATTCAACGCCTTGGTGCTCTCAGAGTGGCGTGGTCAATGCGGTCAATGAACGACAACCATCGAAAGAGGACTGTACATGGTGAGGCCGATAACTAGACCCACCAGCTACATCTTCGCACACAATGAAGTGCCTCCTTATTATGCGCAAAAAAATGATTCCGCCGGACAGCTGGGACCCAATGGCTATATCTTCGCAAGGAAGGAAGTGCGTCCTTATCGTCCCTGACAGCTGGCACACACCCGATCGAAGCATAC
Organism: Aegilops speltoides; assembly: GCA_021437245.1. NCBI lineage: Eukaryota > Viridiplantae > Streptophyta > Magnoliopsida > Poales > Poaceae > Aegilops > Aegilops speltoides. The sequence goes on from CM038145.1 coordinate 322,363,068, forward strand.
ATACCATTGTCTGTTTGGTCGCGAACGTGTATGTACATACTGCTCGAGCGGTCTCTCTGCAAGGATGTACTATGGTCGAGTAAGGAGCGGTACCAGTTCAGGCAGTCCCATCTAAATCATGTGCATATACGTACAACCACGGTGCAAAAAAGACGGTCACGTAGGTACATACATGTGTGGTCTCGAACGCGTACAATGACATCGTCGTGTTCATCGGCAGCCAACCGGATGGGTCAGAACAGAGAAACAATGTCGTGTTCATCGAGAGGCAACCGGCTGGGCCAAAATGTGTCATGTTCAACGGGAGCCAACCGACTGGGACGGAACAGTCGAAACAGGGTCTGGTGTACCGCAGAACAGAGAAATGACCTTCTGTTTGACCGCATACGGTCGAAATGGGTTCCTGTTCATCTGGAGGGGTCTGGCGTACTGTAAAAGGTGGAAAGGGACCTCTCTTCAACTGCCAACGGTCGAAACAGGGTCATGTTCATCGGGAGGGGTGTGGCGTACCGCAAAACGGAGGAAACTGACTTCTCTTCAACACCCTACGGTCGAAACGGGGTCCTATTCATCGGGACGGGTGTGGTGTACCGCAAAATGGGACTCCATGGGTACTATTCATCCACCATCGACTTCCTCCACCCTTCACCAGCTATTGTTCATCCACCGCGACTTCCTCCAGCCTCCACCAGCTACTGTCAATCCAGCCTCCACCGGATACTCTTCATCCAGCCTCCACGGGGTCAAGTTCATCCACCCCCAACCGGCTGGGGTGTGTGGCGGCCTCCTCGTGGTCGTGTTCATCTAGTAGCAACCGCCTACTACCAATGGGTCCTATTCATCCAGCGACAACCGCCTACACACGGCTGGGGTCTTGTTCATCCAACCCCCACGGAGAACTGTTGATCCACAGCCAACCAACCGGCTGGACTCACCATATCTCAACTCGTTCTATGTATCACACGCGGGGCAGCAAAGGGCACTGTTCATCCAGAGGCAACCCAACCCGCGGCTAGCTACATCTCGCACGGGGGTTCGATAGGCTTCAATAAGCAGCAGCGGCAGCGATCGATCGGGTTCAGTTAGCAGCGAAGGAGTCGGTCGGGTTCAGTTACCAGCGAACAAGTCGCTCGGGTTCAGTTAGTAGCGAAGGGATCGGTCAGTCGGCTTTGGTATGTAGCAGTGCGATCGCTCGGTTCGGTAAATGAATGCCTCGCTCAGGTTCAGTTATAGCGAACACGGCTCGCACCACACTGCATCGCTCGGCCCCGACCACCCATCGTAACCGGGAACTCTGCGAAAATTTCCTCGCCCTCACTTCTTCACGATTTTTTATGTGATGGACGGTCTAGAGAATGTCATGCAGGTGCGTCTTTGGCCCGCCCAGGATGAAAAGCCCATTTTCTGTCATGACTTTTTCTCATAGAAGTAGGAGCCCGCCACATCTATGATGATACGTGTTTTTGTCGCAATTATCGTCATAGAAGTGTCATAACCATGACAGAAAAAGTTTTTGTTCGAGCCATAATGTCATGGATGTGTCTTTTTTGTAGTGACTATAATATGTAGTGTTAGCATATCCTTCTTTAGTTTTCTTCTCTTTACATCTATGGACCCATTTCATTTCCTTTCTCGACTTTCTATAAATCAGTTTCATTCTTATCCCACCATCTCAATTTCTTCCTACGTAACCAAAATTTGCTATGCCAGATAACAATGTTGGATTCAGCAAAACCAGTGTTCCAGACTTTGTGAACCACCTCATCTCTCTCACACACACTCTCACTCACTCACTCATATCTAAACAAAGGGGTTTTATATATTAACATTCTCCCCATAGTCAAGACACTGAGGAGTATAGTCAGATATCTCTCCCTAAGGTAAGTTGTCAAGAGATGATATTTGTCTTCCTAATCTTAACAAATCAAAATCCTATCGATTTTTTTAATGGTGGGGTCATCTAAATTATTGCCCCACATAAAGCTTCCCTTAATAAAGCGTATTTCTCTGAGACCAACAATTCCAGTAGTGGCATTGAATACAAAACTCTGATGCCCAAGTGTATTAGGCTTATTTTTTCGAGAGCTTTTTCTAACAATATTGAAATCTCCTCTTACCACACAAGGCGAACTGTTTTCTGCTAGACTCTAGATAGCTCTGCAAGGAAATCAACTTTCCTCTCAGGCTGAGCATCACAATATATGATGACTATATTATAGGTCAAATAGTCATTTTTTAATCATAAAACAACATTCTAACATGGTAATCTCCATTGTCAGCATCCTACACCTCAAAGAATTCTCATGAACACCTACTAGGATGCCTCCAGACCTATCCCTAGGGGGGCAATGGCATCTAAAGTTACTACCTCCACAAAAGGAGTGTAATTCATTGTTAGAAAAGTGATCTTTCATCGTTTCCTGTAATCCCAGAAAATCTCAAGAGTGATCCACCATACAGTTGCGAATAAACTTGTTATTAATATCCTCCCTACTCGTCCAACATTCCAAAAGAGGAGTTTAAAGCACCGTTTTTTTACTACTACATTCTTCCTATCGACAAGGATGCCTTTTCTCCACCTAGCAACAGTAGGTGATACTGCATCCTTGTTTTTATTACAAGAGAAGAGATGTATTTAATTATCCAAGTGTTTCTCCTCAATGTCAATGCCAGTATTCTCCCCATCAGAACAAAGTTCATTTAAATCGGCATCACCAGTGTCAATAAGACATGGTGAAGTATATGAAGGGTCTTCTTTATCTTTAGCATCATTATTTAACATCATATCCAATATAGCAATTTCCTTTTTTTTTTCATGAAAATCAATATTATGCCCGATCGTATCAATAGTATAACCTAGAGCAATCCCAACACAAGAGGACAAGGTTAACAGAGAGGGATTATTAACATCGAGCAAGTCAGGGATAGATGAGTAACCATGATCATCCTTTGCCGCTGCCCTCTCCATAGTCATATCTTCAACCCTCAGGTCATACTACTTGTCTTTGAGCATACTGCATCCCCTAGGAACTGTTCCGGCGTCACTCACCCCTTCAGTTTGACTATCGTCTCCAGAAAGAAGTTGGATTTTCCCGCGAATAAAAAGAAGAAGTTGGATTCATCCATACCATGTATGTGCGCAGTGATAATGCTTTGTTTGTTTGTTTTCCATGTCTGTCATTCGCTCTGTCTGCAGAGGCCCAGGAGAGCCTCCAGACCAAAGGAAAACCTGCCAGCAGCGAGCAGACCATACGTGCATGGGCTCCTCCACTGTGGCGTCCCAAACCGGCGTACAGTGCCGCCGGCTGCGAAGCCGCGGATGCATGTGCGACGCACAGAAGCAGATCATTTAACCGCTTCCCGATTGCCAGAGGCAGCCAAGGCAAACGATCGGCTAGCCCATCCGCCAGCCGGCGACCACCCCCACTCCGGGCGGCTCCCCCGCCGCTACAGAAGGGCGTCACGTGCCGCGGTAAATGCCGAGCGCCTGTGCTGAGGAAATTTATTAGTATTGGGTGGGTGATGACAAGCGCGCCGCGGGCGTCCGCCCCGTCACATTAATCGCGGCAACGCAACGCAACGCAGACGCAGGCAGGCGGGCAGGTGGCCCCTCTCCACCGCCTGCTGCTCGCTCGCAGCGCAGCGTTGCTGTGCTGCGTCCTGGCGCTGCCGCGCACTGGCCCAAGCAAGCATGCGCCAACTTATGGCTGTTGCTGCTACTGCTGCCGCTGCTGCTTCCGTCTATTTTGCCCCTGTCCCTTCCCACGTTACGCCCTGGCCCGCCAGCCCCGGCCCCTGTTTGCCCCGGATCTCCGTCCATCCCAAGACCAAGCCGCACGCGGACGGCTTGGATTTGGAGTTGGATCTGGACGGGCGTCCGGTTTTAAAAATCGTCGGTTCGAATATAGTTTGCTTACACAGGCTCACGACTCACGACTCGCGTGTACGTGGCAGTATACGGGCGGATTAGCCAAAGCTCGCTCAGTCCAGTGCGTACCATCACTTAAATGGATGTGCAGCTCACTTTCATTCGTCACGCTCGGACGACCCGTCAGGTAGCCGGTACAGTAGCATCAAGAGCAGTCCTGGATCCATACGGCCTACCGTGTACAAGTATGCGCACGGCGTGAACAGTACAAAGCAGAATAGTCGTCCATCGTGACGCGCTCTACGCCCGTAGACTTGTATGTACAGCATTTGTAGATGTCGCACGATATATGCAATGCATGGTACAGTACAACGCAGGCGCACTCGCATTAATAATTAGGTCGCGGATGGTGACAAGCCCAAGCTTTCGTCGGCATGCAACGTACAGTACGCTCGTCCGTCATATCGGGCATACGTACACGCGATGGGGTATGATGCGCCTCGTGATTCACGATACGTGCTTTGCGCTCGCTCGCTCTCTCTCTCTCTCCCTCGCGTCCGCGAGTGCCTGTGTTAAATTTTAACCAAGCGCGAGTAGTAAAACTTAACCAGTCTATAAACGAAATAGACATATGGGCAGTTGGTGCGCAGCTAGCCACTCTCGCTATCCACAATCTGCCGAGCAATGACATGCACGCAGAGTGAGGAGTGAGCAACTGCATGCACGGATGGACCCACGGCCGCGCGCGGCGCGTCAGGCTTGTCACGCCAGCCGGGGCAACGTCAATTATTGTTGGAGTCATGCAGCAATCACGACCTCACGCCGACGGACTGGACACTTAAGACGGGCACGGGCGCAGACTGTGAGACAGAGAGAGGTCGCAACACCCAACGGGCTCGTAGCCCGTGCGGCCGTGCCGTGCGTGCCCTCCTAGCGACGAGTGGTGGTAGGGGCCACAGCCGCGCAGGTGACGCACGAGGCGTGGTCTCGAGCGGGAGCATGCGGCACGCGGGCCCGCCGGCGATTAATAAGCGCGCATGTCATTTGGCCCGCCGGTCGGTGCCGCAGAAGTGAACGACTCGACGGTACGTACACTGTAGAGAGGAGAGGCGGCAGCATGCGGCTACGTGACGGGGCCGCCGGGCTAGCTAGCTGCTGCTGGCACTGTTGCGGCATGCCGTGTGATTCGCGCCCTCCTCCGCCGCTGGCTGGCTGATGGCTTGGCGAGCTGACACGCACAGGACAGGACCGGAGCGAGAGCGGGAGCGAAGCTCGTCGCGCGATCCCTTCTCCCGTCTCGCCCGCGGTGGCGCATGGGGCGGTCCCATCGCAGTTGCTTTTATTGGGAAGGAAGAAGATCTTTTGGGCACGATTCGCTCCCCCGTTCCATCCACCCGTCAGGTCGGGCTCGACTCGATCGGCAACCCTCCCCGGCTCCGGAGGCCGGTTGTAGTGCTCCCTGCTAGCACTGCACTGCAGTCATGGGCGTGAAAAAGCCAACGGTGTGGATCGGATCGGAGCATGCGTCGACATCGCCTCCAATCACGCAAAAGGTTTTTCTTTTGTACAGATATACACACTCAACCCTCAGCAGCATAAATAAATAAAAACTCAAAATTCAACTGGAAAGAGGAAGGGAAACTCGGCACTCTGGTCCACAAGTAACGTGTGTGGCGTGACCGGTAACGATGCTCCGCGGAAAGGAGAGGATACGGCCATGTCTCGCTTCCAGGAACAGCAGCGGCAGCCACGCGCGGGCCTTGACAATGATACTACCACCTGTCGCTATTGGGATGCAACCACACGGCACGGCAGCAAAGACGCATGGATGGACCGTCGACTAGTCGCGGCGCCACTTGATCGAGACAAGGCGCAACAGCCAAAGGAAATATTGTCGCGGGCGGTCACGTTTCAGTGTGAAAAATACTACTGTACGTACACTGCAGCAAAGTTCTTGCCCGCATGTTTTCAGTTTGCAACCACGTTTGGAAGAGTGCCGGTTTGGTGGCCAACATAGCACTAGCAAATTAGCAATGCATGGACGTCTTGTTGCGAAGAAGCATCCTTTTCCTCCCGGGCCGGGTGTGCTACCAGTAAAGCCAAGCCAATGCAAACACAGAGCCTGCATTGCACTCGGCTTTTGCATGATTGATGTAGTAGAGCAGAAGATGAAGACTGATGCATACACATATGTAGCAGAAGCGAGAGAGGAGAGGTGAGGCCACTCATGGAGAGCATGCAGAAGCAAGCGACACAGGTCCGGTACCCCCATTAGCATGTTGGGCAATAGGGGGAAGCCGGGCCTGGAGGCAGCACGGAGCCTGTAGCGAGCGCGCGCGAGCCTCCTGCTAAAGCATTTATACGTGGCGAACTTCGAGGTGCATGCATGCATGCTTGTGGTGGTGGTGGTACGTGTACTTGCCCGTGATTATGGGTGGTACCGGCTGAGATCCCGCCCTACGATCCTCGCAGCACGGTACTGGCCGTTGGCGATTTGCTACTCACTAGTCAAATGGTACGCCTGCTGCTATATGGGTGCATGAGTAATGGCGAATATGGGGTGTGCATTATGCTCTGCTATAACTGTCCATTACTGGCCTCTTCATCCTGGGTCAGAATCGTTTGGTGGTGGGAAGTTATGGCAAGGCTCGAGGAAGGTCGCCCAGCGCACCGCCCGCACGGCCGAGATCTTCAAGATCTGCCGGGAAATTATGGAGCTACGGCTGCTGGCTAAAGCATGGCTGCATAGCCGCGTCCTCCTAGGTGGTGATAATGGACCGATGATGTGATGGCCACGCAGGCTTTGCTTAACTGAGCTAGCAGTACACTTCTGTGCTGTACTCCTACTAGCAGATTCCTGGACGGCATCAATCAACAGAAATAGTCTACAGTACTAGTATTAGGATTTTGGTTGTCCGTAGGTTGGATTCTTCGTTTTTATGTTTCTGACTGATGATGATGGCGGAAGCATCATTTTATTTTTCTTGAGAAACTTTGAAGATGACATTCTTGTGCAAAAGAACAAGGTAAAGGCCCAACTAAGCCTAGCCCGCTTGCGCATGTGACCCTCAAAGGACGCGGAGCCCGCATTGGCCCGTATCCCGCTTCCCCGGAGGTCCCACCAGCGGATAACCCGCAATCATGCGTGGACGGGCCCGCAAGTCGGGCTCGGGCCGACAGCACGCCAGGCGCAATCATTAGTACGGTCGCGACCGCTCCGCTCGATCTCGCCATGGGCCCCGCAATTATTTCCCCGTGATTGGCCCGGTTCCGCCTTGCCTCTCTTTTCCCCTAGGCGGGTCGGGTCGGGTCAGGTCTTGCTGTAGAGGGCGGGAACCCGCTAGTAGAGCGTACAGTACGGGCGCTGCGTGGTGAACGTGACGGGGGCGGGTCACGCCTGCTGTGCCCGGCCTGCCGCTGGCGGATGGTGACCGGCGATGGAATCCAATGGCCGCGCCTGTAGCATCGACAGGCCTCCCGTTATTGCTCACCGCCGGTAGTTTCTTTTGTGGGTTGGTTATAGAATGCAGCTGCGGTAAAAACCATTTGTTAAAGAAAGGGATAACAGTAAGGCCGTTTGCTAAACCATACGGAGCGTGGCGATGGCTCTGAGCATGAGTATTTTCTCAACCTGAATCCGTCGACGTGCAGTGTCAGTGTCTGCTACCGACCGGTGCTGGTTGCCGAGTGGGCCTCTGCCGCCTGGTCGTCCATGGCCGAGGAATGGCCCCGGCGAGCACGCCTCCGGCCGGGGAATGGCAAGCCGTTCATGATTGCCCTCGTCATCGTCTCGTGCACCGTCGCCTCATCATCACTCTTTTCTCTCGCGGCATGCCCTGGTCGGATGAAATTATTCGGTGGACATTTTTCACTCACGGGCCAGCGGTGCCGTGCCAGTTTGAGTATGATCCATGCATGCTGCCTGCCTGTTCGCGTAATAAGCATACATGACTATCACTACAGCATATTCTAGTACTAGTTGGACTACCTATCCCAAGGTCTACGCAGATGTTTCAGGCTAGACCAAGCTCAGTTTTTGCCAATTTTTGAACAGATGAATAATAGCGGAAGACGTATTTTTGACGCTTTCTCTTGCGTCTGGGCTTTAGTTGAACTTGAAGGTGAAATCGAGATAGATAGGACGAGTCAATATTCAACGGGTACGAGTTGATATTTCCGAACAATGGCGCGTGGAAGCGTAGACCTCCACACTGGCAGAAACAGTTCCCTGGAGACCAGCCAGGCAGCAAACGTAAAAGCCGAGAGAAGAAACAGCGATGGACGCCCATGCCTGTCGACAACAAGCCCGGGGCGGCATTAACTCCCATGGGAAACCGACTGATCATGCGGAGGCTGTGCGCGCAATCACTAGCGTGGCTCGATCGGCGCCCCGGCCCGCGCGCGCCGGTGCCGCATGCCATGGCAATGGCAAGCGGCACTGTACGTAGTACTCGAGCAGCCGGGACGAGCCTCGCCGCGTGAACACGAACAGCACCTGAGCCACTCGCGTGACGAATCACGAGCTCCGCCCATGCACAATCATGGCCCTCATTATGCCGGGAATGACCCGTGAGGCGCGAGAGCGATGGCGAAACGGATCGGCGACGCAACGGCCCCGTCGGTCCCGTCCCACGCGGTGCGATCATCATACCAGCAGTACGGCTACGCCCAGAGAAATTCTACTCCGCATTACTGCAGAACGTCAAGCTGCTAAATCATGGCATGCTGAAACATAACCAAGAAATTAGAAATAGGTTTAACACGGCGGGGAACACATGATTGCGAAAGTCAAACACGAGGATTGGGTTGGTGCAGGCGTGCGTGCATCGCAGCGCAGCAATCATGTGGATCTCAGCAAAGGAAAAAGCTTGAAAGCTGAGAAAACGAAGTGAAGAAGCGAAGAAAGAAAGCGCAGGAAAAGCCTTCGGTGCCGCGGTCGCTTTGACCAGAGAGGCAAAGCTCTCTCGCGTCAAGTGGAGCACCGCACAGCGCACGCACCGGCACTGGCACTGCGCCGGCGTTTTAATTCGTTCGCGGTGAGAGGACGTGGGTTGGGCTTGCATCAACTCAGCACGCAGCACTGGTGCGCTTGTACTACCAGTTGTGACATGCACGAGGCGGAAATATAAGATTGCTCAAGGGGTTCTACGAGAAAGGTTACTTTGTACTTTTCGCATCTTTGCTCGCTCTTTTCCTCTTCCTGGAAAAGCACTCAACTTTTGTTTTGTTGTAAAGGTTAACTAAGATGTACGTCGATGTTAAGGGCGCCAGATTACACTAACAACCACATTATTGTAGATCAGGCTCCCGTGGTAGACGGAGACAATATTTTTACTAGAGCTGTCATGTCTAATCACTAAGCTACTACTCCCTTCCTTCTAGTTTATCTTAAAAAAAAATGTGTTCTTTTGTTTTATACTCCCTCCGTTCCTTTATGTACGTATTATTTTCGGTACGGTGATCAAGACATATAATTATAGACATGTTAGAACAAAATTATCCTTGGCAAATTTGTTTGTTTGTGGCAAGTAAATCAGTTACTCTAGAAAAGTAAGAGATACATGCAATCGGCAAAGAGATAGTTTTCTTCTTTTGCTACACGGAAAGATACAAGCAATCATGGGAGAGATACTTGGCTTTTTCTGGAGAGCTAACAAGGGAATTATGTGGAATTAGAAGAAATGCATATTATATTCTGAAATTTTATCAAAAAACAAATACGCACTATCTAAAGGAACGCAGCGCGTAAGTCTCAATATTATTGCTCTCCATCACATGCAAAGATTAAAAGAAAACTCACTAGTGCATATTATTTTTTTGGTCAATTATTGGTCACGCATGCATGCATTGCGATTATATTACATTAGTAAACACACTTTTTTGAGAAAAATGAGCGCATTAATTGAGTACTTTTGTGAACTGAAAAAATATTTCACCACTTATCATCTATCTTGGTTGATGAGATTTTTAAATTGATCCATATAAACTGAAAGGGAGGGAGTAACTCAGTCTCAAATAGTTTTGTCGTATTGGCAAAATAAATTTGACAAATTGACATGGCTATGGCCCAACATGTTTGTCCAAGCCTCTAGGTGAAAGCAGAGGAAGAGAAACAAGCCTGATTACGTACTGTCGCGCATCATTTCAACTGAGAAGATGTGTTGGCCTTGCTTGGCTGGTGCAAAGCTCAGCAAGATATCATGTACTTGTGCTTCGATGAGCGCTTCGGCTTGGTGCCAATGTTTGTTGGGCCTTGGCAACCATTTTCACCCAGGAGAACATAGTGAATTGCTGGACTTTCGCAAGGCCCCTTCATCTGGACAACTTTTTGTGTGGAAACCTTCATATGGACATTAAAATGTTACTTTTCTGTGGCACCTGCCGTTGATGATGACGCTGCCATGGAAAAAACGACCATGAATATCGAGTAAATCCACATACTTAGGAAGTAATGATGGGTGAAATCATGGTGATTATACTCTCTTGGCAATTTGTGAATTTTGACGGGTGGAAAGACAATGAAGTTTTTTTTTGCCATGCCAAATCACCATCAATGATGAAAGGCGAATTCTCTCCCTAAAAAATCACCATGGAAAATCAAAACCATTAATTAGGACCATTCTTCTAAAAACGGCCATTGAAAAGACTAATAGATTAAAGACCATGTATGTTATAAATCATGCAACAAAGAAACCAAAAAAGTTTCATACATAATCTAATTATAAAATAATAATTCATTACCGCAACAAACACACTGTATATAACTTATATCAGATTTATTACAATCATGTAGAGGAGCTCATGTGATCTTTGTATTGAAGAACTTATAGAGAACATGTCATATAGCTACTCTTATTGACCCATAGTCCAACGATGATCATTCATACATGATCATCGAAGCAACAAGATGTTGTAGACGACTCACTATAAAAGCATCATGAATATGACAATCATTACATATATGTTAGAGACGTATCAATCGTCAACAAAAATTAAAGTGTTAGTTATCGACCAGAGGGGGTGAAGTGGAGATTTTTATGGAAGTCTTCGAAGATGCAGAAGCAATAGCCGTGAGTAGGAATGCAAAACTTAAGCACAACTAAGCTAGACATGCAATAAGTACGAAGGCAACATCACCAGGACAATAGATACCGTGCAAATGAGATAGGAGAATATGTAAACAAACACACATACAAGCACACACACTTAAGTACAGCTAGACTGAAGACAAAACAAAGCATGACAACATAGAAATACAGAAAGTCTTCAGCCAAGGTCTTCGAGCAGAAAGCAAGCAAAGTCTTGACAACAAGTACGAAAGCAAATGGGGTGAAGTGATAGAACCAGTCGATTGATGAAGCTACATGATTTGTTGCACAAATTCCAATTGTTGTGGCAATTGTATGTCTAGTTGGTGAGACAAGAGATTTAACTCAGACGACCAAGTCTTCACCTTATTCTCCTTAAGCTAAGGTCATGTAGACCTCACCCAATAACTCATAGTAAGTCTTCAAGGTAGACTTCGGAAACTTCCATAGGCTCGTTCTTTGGACTTCCATAGTTGACTGCTGGAAGGTTAGAACATGACACCTAACCGTATGAAAGATCACAGTCTTTAATAGTCTTCGGTTCACTCAGAACAGATTCTTCAGTGATGCTCAATCACTTTTCCTCTTGGGTGTTTGGGTTTCCTCACTTAGGATTCTCTCAAATGCTTCAGAGGCTGGTTGTTCTAAAACAAAACTTGTCATGCAATTTTTGGGGAGCACTGTAATTTCAAAAAAAAATCCTACGATCACGCAAGATCTATCTAGGTGATGCATAGCAACGAGAGGGGAGATTGCGTCCACGTACCCTTGTAGACCGAAAGCGGAAGCGTTTCAATAACGCGATTGATGTAGTCAAACGTCTTCGCGATCCAACCGATCCAAGTACCAAACGTACGGCACCTCAGCGTTCAACACACGTTCAGCTCGATGATGTCCCTCGTACTCTTGATCCAGTTGAGGACGAGGGTGAGTTCCGTCAGCACGATGGTGTGGCGACGGTGATGATGCTGCTACCGGCGCAGGGCTTCGCCTAAGCTCTACGATGGTATGATCGAGGTGTGTAACTGTGGAGGGGGGCACCGCACACAGTTGGGAGAGAAACTTGTGTGTTCTAGGGTGCCCCCCTGCCCCCGTATATAAAGGAGCAAGGGGATGCTGGCCGGCCCTCCTTGGTGTGCCCCCAAGAGGGGAATCCTACTAGGACTCCAAGTCCTAGTAGGTTTCCACCAAGAGGGAGAGAGGGGGAAGGAAGGAGAGGGAGAGGGAGAAGGAAAAGGGGGGCGCCGCCTGTCGGTGTCAAAACCGGTGGATCTCGGGTAGGGGGTCCCGAACTGTGCGTCTAAGGCTAATGGTAACAAGAGGCAGGGGACACAATGTTTACCCAGGTTCGGGCCCTCTCTATGGAGGTAATACCCTACTTCCTGCTTGATTGATCTTGATGAATATGAGTATTACAAGAGTTGATCTACCACGAGATCGTAATGGCTAAACCCTAGGAGTCTAGCCTATGAGATTATGATTGTTGTCCTACGGACTAAACCCTCCGGTTTATATAGACACCGGAGGGGGCTAGGGTTACACAAAGTCGGTTACATAGAAAGGAATCTACATATCCGAATCGCCAAGCTTGCCATCCACGCAAAGGAGAGTCCCATCCGGACTCAGGACGAAGTCTTCTATCTTGTATCTTCATAGTCCAACAGTCCGACACATGTATATAGTCCGGCTATCCGAGGACCCCTTAATCCAGGACTCCCTCAGTAGTCCCCGAACCAGGCTTCAATGACGATGAGTCCGGCGCGCAGATTATCTTCGGCATTGCAAGGCGGGTTCCTTCTCCAAATACTTCAAAGTATCTGACTTAAAGAGCAGTATCCGGCTTTCCATTTAATGTCGCGCTCATTGGCTTATGCACCTTCATGATTTCAGCTTCCACGTGTCGAGTGAATGCGAGAGGTCGGGGCATTTTTGCACATACCACCTTTACCATGTGAAAAAATTGTCTATTTAAAGAGACGGGGATCTTCATATCTAATCCACACCATCTCCCCCAAACGTGGAATCCTCGGAGCTTGCCCGCAGAAACCACCCCAACATTGCTAGCGCTCCTAGCTCTTCTTCCCGCCCTCACGGCCCCAAATAGGGTGATTGGGAAAAGTGTTCCGTATCACATGGCCAACTGGTGAAGCTGCAGACCCAGGGATTTCTTCCCCCCGCAGATCTAGTCCCCGTTCGAGCCGGATTGGCTTCCTTGGACAGTGGGGAGCAGGTGGAGAAGTCCCCCCCATACAGGGGGAACGAGTATGCTTTGTTCCCTACTTGCTGAGAGGCGTCGGATTTCCAATCCATCCGTTCCTCCGAGGGCTTCTGGAGTACTATGGCCTCCAACTGCACAACTTCACACCTACCTCCACCCTGCATGTTGTGGGTTGTGGAAGAAGTTGTTTTGCCTCATCCCTCGTAATCAAGAGGGATCAATATTCCAAGTGGGAGGAGCCAAGATATGGCACATCGCCGGGACCGGATACCTATCCGGCACGCCGAAGAAGGCATCCGAAGAATGGCCTTCCGAATGGTTCTATGTTGATGACGTCTCCCTTCGTGACCCAGTCCGAAGGGGTCTTCCTGAATTTTCAAGTGCTCCATTGAAGAAGCGCCTCAGCTGGCATCCCCGGAGCCTCAGGGAGGAAGATAGCATGGAAGTCCACCAATTGATGAGCAAGATAAAGACGCTTGCTCAATCCGATTTGTCAATAGTCGAGGTTATGGCGATATCCATAATGCGAGGGGTTCAGTCACTCCAATACCGAGGGCACCCTATGTGGCACTTCAATGGAGAAGATGATGCCACCCGTTACGGCCGGAAGGGTCTGGACACTTCCGCTGCTTTGGTGAAAATATTATCCGGATTATACAAAGGGGAGGAGGAGGAGTTCATCTGCATTAAGCTCAGGGATGGATTTTCCATGTACAACCCTCCCAGCTGGGTGAGTTTCCATCCCACTACTCTACTCCATTAATTCCCTGAATCCTTTTTCATGAATATTAATTCGTCCATTTATAACAGGAATGACGGAAAATCTCCAGGGAGATTCACAGCCCCGCACCACACCCAGAGGACCACAACCGGGCCCTTAACCCCGGATTCGAAGAGGATCCGAGTATATTCGTGGAGCTCGGGGAAGGGGTGTTTTACCAGGCGAGCTGTGAGGGCACCGAAGTGGCCATCATTGCTGACTATCCCGGCCTTGTCCCTACGTCGCATGTAAGTAATCAGGAGACTTGTCCTTTGAGAGAATTCCCTCTTTCCTCCTTACCCACCGCACTATATTATACTCTAAAGGGGAGGCGATCAGCGGGCCACGCTGCACCTAAGGTGACGCACAAGAAGGCGGCGCCTACGACGGCAGGCCTTCGAAGAGGGAGGCAAATAGAGATATGGACGAGCCTTCATTGAAGAGGTATGGTTTCAAATATGCTCCATGGTTGTCAGCTTAAAGTATGACACTATCCGTTGGGTCTTATCAGGAAAAACATTCACCGGACTGTGTCCGGGGATCCTGCCGGTCATGCCTCTACTAGCCGGATTCCGGACCCTGTCTCGAGGGCTGAGGCTAATGCGGAAGTGACACCGTATTGTCGTTCTGCGGAGGATTCGGATAAAGTATCCGCCACAAACTCCGAAGTGGAAAGCGCCATGAATCATCAGCGTCGTCGGGCCGCTCTTCGCGACCCTGGTTTTTCAGAAGATGCTTTCAATGCCTTCAACTCGGGTGATGCATACATCCGAGCTGCTCGAGATGGGCTTTCCAGAGCCACAGATCAGTATTTGAAAGATATGCGGGTAAGTACAGAGTTGCACAATTCTGATAATTATATACCAGTAGCCCCGAGACTTGAAGCAGTTTAAGCAACTAATTTAAGGATCATTGTATACCAGGTGCTCAAAGAGAAGAACAACCTGTTGTCTCAAGAGCTGGAGAAGTGTCAGGCCCAGCTAACTGCTGCTATCGCCAAACTGGAGAAATCCAAGAAGGCAGCGTCTGGTGATGTTCCCCTCTATCGTGAAAACATGATCATATACCAGGAGTATTAATACAGGTGAAAATCTTATGGCAGAGTCCTCAGATCTTCTGGAAGAGGCACCAGAATTTGTACGAGCGGGAGGTCCAGGAGCTCAGAGGCAACTGGCCGCGAGCGAATGTATACTGACACAAGTCAGGATGGAGAAGAACAAGATCCAAGATGCCAACACCGAGCTGGGCGTGGAACTAAAAGACGTGCAGGCCCAGCTGGCTGACTCCGTGAAGGAGAATAGGAGGCTTCGAGGCGGCATATTTAGTATGTGTTCGGACTTACCTGTACATAGTTCGGCAAGGAAAGGAACTGGCAGTAATTATGTCTGTAGGTATATTGACGGGCCGTCCCGAAGAGGTGTCCGGATTGTCGAGCAATCTGCTACAGGAGTTGCCGCAAATGCACGAGCGAGCTCGGCAGGCGATGCAAAGTATTGCCAAGGCCTTATGGCCATCTGATGACCCACAAGTGTAGGGGATCTATCGTAGTCCTTTCGATAAGTAAGAGTGTCGAACCCAACAAGGAGCAGAAGGAAATGATAAGCGGTTTTCAGTAAGGTTTTCTCTGCAAGCACTGAAATTGTAGGTAATAGATAGTTTTTTGATAAGATAAATAGTAACAAGCAAAACGTAAATAAAGTAAATAAAGTGCAGCAAGGTGTCCCAATCCTTTATTTAGCAAAGGATAAGCCTGGACAAATTCTAATAATGGTGAAGAAGCTCCCGAGGACACATTGGGAATTATTGTCAAGCTAGTTTTCATCACGTTCATAAGATTCGCGTTCGGTACTTTGATAATTTGATATGTGGGTGGACCGGTACTTGGGTACTGCCCTAACTTGGACAAGCATCCAACTTATGATTAACCCCTATTGCAAGCATCCGCATCTACAAAAAGGAGTATTAAGGTAAACCTAACCACAACATTAAACATATGGGTCCATATCAACCCCTAACGAAGCAACGCATAAACTAGAGGTTTAAGCTTCTGTCACTCTAGCAACCCATCATCTACTTATTACTTCCCCATGCCTTTCTCTAGGCCTAAATAATGGTGAAGTGTCATGTAGTCGACGTTCACATAACACCACTAGAGGAAAAGACAACATACATCTCATCAAAATATCGAACGAATACCAAATTCACATGACTACTAATAGCAAGACTTCAGCCATGTCCTCGGGAACAAACGTAACTACTCACAAAGCATATTCATGTTCATAATCAGAGGAGTAATAATATGCATAAATGATCTGAACATATGATCTTCCACCAAGTAAACCAATTAGCATCAACTACAAGGAGTAATCAACGCTACTAGCAACCCACTGGTACCAATTTGTGGTTTTGATACAAGATTGGATACAAGAGATGAACTAGGGTTTTGAGAGGAGATGGTGCTGGTGAAGGTGTTGATGGAGATTGACCCCCTCCCGATGAGAGGATCATTGGTGATGACGTTGGTGATGATTTCCCCCTCCCGGAGGGAAGTGTCCCCGGCAGAACAGCTCCTCCAGAGCCCTAGATTGATTCCGCCAAGGTTCCGCCTTGTGGCGGCGGAGTTTCGTCCCGTAAGCTTGCCCACGATTTTTTCCAGGGTAAAAGTGATGATATAGCAGAAGATGGACGCTGGAGCCCCACCAGGGGGCCCAGGAGATAAGGGGCCGCGCCCTATAGGGGCGCCCCTGCCTCTGGACAGGTGTGGGCCCCGGCCTATTTCTTTCGCTCATAAATTCTTATTAAATCCAAAAGTTGTTTCATGGAGTTTCGGACTTTTGGAGTTGTGCGAATAGGTTTCAATGTTTGCTCCTTTTCCACCTGAATTCCAGTTTGCAAGCATTCCCCTCTTCATGGTAAACCTTGTAAAATAAGAGAGAATAGCCATAAGTATTGAGATATAAAGTGTAATAACAGCCCATAATGCAATACATATTGATATAAAAGCATGATGCAAAATGGATGTATCAACTCCCCCAAGCTTAGACCTCGCTTGTCCTCAAGCGAAAGCCGAAATTGAAAAATATGTCCACATGTTTAGAGATAGAGGTGTCAATAAAAATAAAATACGGACATGAGGGAATCATGATCATTCTAATAACAGCAACATATATAGATTTTGTCATATGATTTCCTATGCTTAAGTAATAAGCAATTCACAGTGTCAAGTATGGTTCAAAAACTTCATTGGGAACTAACAAACTATAATCTCAGTCATTGAAGCAATTGCAGTTTATCGTAACATCAGAAAGAGTCAATAATAGAGCTTTTCAGCAAGCCCACATACTCAACTATCTCTTAGTCTCCTATAATTGTTAACACTCACACAATACTTGTGGTTATAGAGTTTCAGCCGGACACTGAGAAAGATAGAGGCTTATTGTGTCGCCTCCTAATGTATTCACCTTTAGGTGATGTCAACAATAATAGCCTATGCCAACTTACATCCAATTGGATATATGTATCATGATCTTTCAAACACGAGGAGCTTGCCAAAGGATAAAATGAAAAAGGGAAAGGTGAGGATCACCTTGATTCAAGCATAAAGTAAAAACACAAAGTAAAAGATAGGCCCTTCGCAGAGGGAAGCAGAGGTTGTCATGCGTGTTTAGGGTCGATGCATAAAGTCTTAGTGCAAGAGAACGTCACTTTATATTGCCCCTTTTATGTGGACCTTTATTATGCAGTCCGTCGCTTTTATTACTTCCACAACAAGTTCGTACAAAGTTTATTTTCTCTGCACTAATAAGTCATACATATTTAGAGAGCAATTTTTATTGCTTGCACCGATGACAACTTACTTGAAGGATCTTACTCAATCCATAGGTAGGTATGGTGGACTCTCATGGCAAAACTGGGTTTGAGGATATTTGGAAGCACAAGTAGTATCTCTACTTAGTGCAAGGAATTTGGCTAGCAAGAGGGGGAAAGGCAAGCTCAACATGTTTGGAAGGTCAATGACAATATACTTTAACTGAGATGTCGGAAAACATAAACCATTACGTTGCCTTCCTTGTCCAACATCAACTCTTTTAGCATGTCATACTTAATGAGTGCTTCACAATCATAAAATGTGAACCCCTCTTTCCTTATCACTTCCTATTAATTGCAACGATGACCAAGGCTACGTTCATCAACTCTCAACAATTTTTATGCCTCATACTTTCTATGTGTGAAGTTATCACTATCCATAAGATCAATATGAACTCTTTTGTTCTTTCTACTTTCACAAGATCATAACAACATAGCAAAGCCCTTGACTTAACACTAATCTTTATTATAGATAGCACACGAACTTGATTACATAAAGAGATCACAATGCAAAACTCAAAACTACTTGATATCAAAAACTTCAAACTACTAGATCAAGATACTACTAAAAGGATTGAACTAAATAAAGCGGTAAAAATAGGAGTGTGATGGTGAACGATACCGGGACACCTCCCCCAAGCTTGGCAGTTGCCAAGGGGAGTGCCCATACCCATGTGATTGTGTCCTCGGAGGTGATGGAGACGGTAATGACGGTGGAGTTGTTGCATTTTTCTTCTCTAGCTTACGTTTGAGGCTAAAATTTTCCTCCCTCAGATCCTCATTCTCGAGCTCAAGTTTCATTATCTTTTTGCATAGTGCTGCCTTGCTGCCCTGCAAAAAACATGGTGGGATAGATTGGACCTTAGGGAAGCTTGACTTCTTGAACTCCACATGCATATCACCAGGTTGAGGTAGTGGATCGTCCTCTTCATCAGAGCTTGTCTCCTCCTTCCTCTTTGGATCATAGTCTTCTTCTTCCTCTGTGGTCCAGCCATAATGTTCCACATCCCCATCTACTTTTGGGTTTGCGATATAATCAGCCATGTAGCTCTCTCCCTCCAAATCTTGGGACGACATCTTGTTCCAAATCTGCAACAGGAACAGCTCAAAACGAAAACAAAGGATATTTGCGTGATATGGTGGTAAAAACCTTCGGGAGTATATATAATGAATTTTTACCGACCAAAATACGTAACATACAAGAGAACGGAGTCCGGGAGGCACATGAGGTGCCCACGAGACAGGGGGCGCGCCCTACAGGGGGGGACCTCCTCTCTCGTGGGAGCCTCGTGTCCCTTTTGGACTACTTCTTTCTTCCTAAAATTCTTAATAATCCAAAACTGATAAAAATTGCCATTAGAGTTGTTTTGGAGTCGGTTTACTTACCGTACCACGTACCTATGCCTTTTCGGAGTCTGGAACATTCTGGAAAGTGTCTCTTATGTATTCCTCAGGGGTTATGGTTTCAATAATATTAGTTTCAACATTGATAGGATTACCTGAAATATAATGTTTAATTCTTTGACCGTTTACCACCCTCGGATTTGTGCCTTCGAAGTTGTTGATTTTTATAGCGCCAGAACGATAGACCTCCTCGATAACGTAGGGACCTTCCCATTTTGAGAGAAGTTTTCCTGCAAAAAATCTTAAACAAGAGTTGAATAATAACACATAATCTCCTACGTTAAACTCACGCTTTTGTATCCTCTTATCATGCCAGCGTTTGACTTTTTCTTTGAAAAGCTTGGCATTCTCATATGCTTGGGTTCTCCATTCATCAAGTGAGCTAATATCAAACAACCTCTTCTCACCGGCAAGTTTGAAATCATACTTGAGCTCCTTAATAGCCCAATATGCTTTATGTTCAAGTTCGAGAGGTAAATGACATGCTTTTCCATAAACCATCTTATATGGAGACATACCCATAGGATTTTTTGAAGGAAATATGCCCTAGAGGCAATAATAAAGTTATTATTTATTTCCTTATTTCATGATAAATGTTTATTATTCATGCTAGAATTGTATTAACCGGAAACATAATACATGTGTGAATACATAGACAAACATAGTGTCACTAGTATGCCTCTACCTGACTAGCTCGTGAATCAGAGATGGTTAAGTTTCCTAGCCATAGACATGAGTTGTCATTTGATTAACGGGATCACATCATTAGGAGAATGATGTGATTGACTTGACCCATTCCGTTAGCTTAGCACTTGATCGTTTAGTATGTTGCTATTGCTTTCTTCATGACTTATACATGTTCCTCGCAACTATGAGATTGTGCAACTCCGCTTTACGGAGGAACACTTTGTGTGCTACCAAACGTCACAACGTGAATCGGGTGATTATAAAGGTGCTCTCAGGTGTCTCCAAAGGTACATGTTGAGTTGGCATAATTCGAGATTAGGTTTTGTCACTCTGATTGTCGGAGAGGTATCTCTGGGCCCTCTCGGTAATACTCATCACCTAAGCCTTGCAAGCATTGTAACTAATGGGTTAGTTATGAGATGATGTATTACGGAACTAGTAAAGAGACTTGCCGGTAACGAGATTGAACTAGGTATTGGATACCGATGATCGAATCTCGGGCAAGTAACATACCGATGACAAAGGGAACAACGTATGTTGTTATGCGGTTTAACCGATAAAGATCTTCGTAGAATATGTAGGAACCAATATGAACATCCAGGTTCCGCTATTGGTTATTGACCGAGAATAGTTCTAGGTCATGTCTACATAGTTCTCGAACCCGTAGGGTCCGCACGCTTAACGTTACGATGACAGTTTTATTATGAGTTTATAAGTTTTGATGTACCGAAGTTTGTTTGGAGTCCCGGATGTGATCACGGACATGACGAGGAGTCTCGAAATGGCCGAGACATAAAGATTGATATATTGGATGAATATATTCGGACATCGGAAGTGTTCCGGGTGTTTTCGGAGAAAAACCGAAGTACCGGAGGGTTACCGGAACCCCCCGGGAAGTAATGGGCCTTGTTGGGCCCTAGTGGAGAAGGAGAGGGGCCGGCCAGGGCAAGAGGCGCGCCCCCTCCCGTTGAGTCCGAATAGGACTAGGAAGGGGGGGGCGCCCCCCTTGCCTTCCCCCTCTCCCACTCCTTCCTTCCCCCTCCTTCTTGGAATAGGAAAGGGAGGGAGCAAACCTACTTGGAGTAGGTTTCCCCCTCCTAGGGCGCGCCTCTGCTTAGGCCGGCCCCCTCCTCCTCTCCCCCTTTATATACGGGGGCGGGGGGCACCCCATAGACACACAAGTTGATCTATGGATCGTTTCTTAGCCGTGTGCGGTGCCCCCCTCCACCATATTCCACCTCGGTCATATCGTCGCGGAGTTTAGGCGAAGCCCTGCGCCGGTAGAACATCATCATCGTCACCACGCCGTCGTGCTGACGGAACTCGTCCCCGACGCTTTGCTGGATTGAAGCCCGGGGGACGTCATCGAGCTGAACGTGTGCTGAACACGGAGGTGCCGTACGTTCGGTGCTTGGATCGGTCGGATCGTGAAGACGTACGACTACATCAACCGCGTTGTCATAACGCTTCCGCTTTATGGTCTACAAGGGTACGTGGACAATACTCTTCCCTCTCGTTGCTATGCTAGCACCATGATCTTGCGTGTGCGTAGGAATTTTTTTTCAAATTACTACGTTCCCCAACAGTGGCATCCGAGCCTAGGTTTTATGCGTTGATGTTATATGCACGAGTAGAACACAAGTGAGTTGTGGGCGATACAAGTCATACTGCTTACCAAAGATGTCATACTTTGGTTCGGCGGTATTGTTGGATGAAGCGGCCCGGACCGACATTACGCGTACGCTTACGCGAGACTGGTTCTACCGACGTGCTTTGCACACAGGTGGCTGGCGGGTGTCAGTTTCTCCAACTTTAGTTGAACCGAGTGTGGCTACGTCCGATCCTTGCGAAGGTTAAAACAACACTAACTTGACGAACTATCATTGTGGTTTTGATGCGTAGGTAAGAACGGTTCTTGCTCAGCCCGTAACAGCCACGTAAAATTTGCAACAACAAAGTAGAGGACGTCTAACTTGTTTTTGCAGGGCATGTTGTGATGTGATATGGTCAAGACGTGATAAGATATAAGTTGTTGTATGAGATGATCATGTTTTGTTGAAGTTATCAGCAACTCGCAGAAGCCGTATGGATGTCTCTTTGTTGCATAAGATGTAAGTGCCAAATAATTGCTTTACTTTATCGCTATACGATAGCAATAGTTGCAAGAGCAATAGTTGGTGAGACAACCATGTGATGACACATTGATATAGATCAAGATGATGAAGATCATGGTGTCGTGCCAGTGACGATGGAGATCATGACAGTACTTTCGAGATGGAGATCAAAGGCGCAAGATGATCATGGCCATATCATATCACATATTTTGATTGCATATGATGTTTATCTATTATACATCTTATTCTTGCTTTGATTGACGGTAGCATTTTAAGATGATCTCTCACTAAAATTATCAAGAAGTGTTCTCCCTGAGTATGCACCGTTGCCAAAGTTCGTCGTGCCCAGACACCACGTGATGATCGGGTGTGATAAGCTCTACGTCCATCTACAACGGGTGCAAGCCAGTTTTGCACACGCAGAATACTCAGGTTAAACTTGATGAGCCTAGCATATGCAGATATGGCCTCGGAACACGGAGACCGAAAGGTCGAGCATGAATCATATAGTAGATATGATCAACATAGTGATGTTCACCATTGAAAACTACTCCATCTCACGTGATGATCGGTTATGGTTTAGTTGATTTGGATCACGTGATCACTTAGATGACTAGAGAGATGTCTGTCTAAGTGGGAGTTCTTAAGTAATATGATTAATTGAACTTAAATTTATCATGAACTTAGTCCTGGTAGTATTTTGCAAATTATGTTGTAGATCAATAGCTTGCGTTGTTGCTTTCATATGTTTATTTTGATATGTTCCTAGAGAAAATTGTGTTGAAAAATGTTAGTAGCAATGATGCGGATTCGATCCGTGATCTGAGGTTTATCCTCATTGCTGCACAGAAGAATTATGTCCTTAATGCACCGCTAGGTGACAGACCTATTGCAGGAGCAGATGCAGAAGTTATGAACGTCTGGCTAGCTCAAAATGATGACTACTTGATAGTTTAGTGCACCATGCTTAACGGCTTAGAATCGGGACTTCAAAGACGTTTTGAACGTCATGGACCATATGAGATGTTCCAGGAGTTGAAGTTAATATTTCCAGGAAATACCCGAGTTGAGAGATATGAAGTCTCCAACAAGTTCTATAGCTAAAAGATGGAGGAGAATCGCTAACTAGTGAGCATGTTCTCGATCGTCTGGTACTTCAATCGCTTGAATCAAGTGGGAGTTAATCTTCCGATAAGATAGTGATTGATGAATTCTCTAGTCACCATCACTAAGTTACTAGAACTTCGTGATGAACTATAGTATGCAAGGGATGACGAATACGATTCCCGAGCTCTTCGTGATGTTGAAATCGACGAAGGTAGAAATCAAGAAAGAGCATCAAGTGTTGATGATTGACAAGACCACTAGTTTCAAGAGAAGGGCAAAGGGAAAGAAAGGGAACTTCAAGTGGAAAGACAAGCAAGTTGTCACTCCTGCGAAGAAGCCCAAAGCTGGACCATAGCCTAAAACTGAGTGTTTACACTGCAAAAGAAATGGTCACTAGAAACGGAAATGCCCTGAATATTTGGTGGATAAGAAGGATGGCAAAGTAAACAAGGGTATATTTGATATACAGATTATTGATGTGTGCCTTACTAGTGTTTATAGTAGCCCCTGAGTATTCGATACTTGTTCGGTTGCTAAGATTAGTAACTCAAAACAGGAGTTACAGAATAAACAGAAACTAGTTGAAGGGAAAGTAACGATGAGTGTTGGAAGTAGTTCCAAGATTGATATGATCATCATCGCACACTCCCTATACTTTTGGGATTAGTGTTAAACCTAAATGAATGTTATTTGGCGTTTGCGTTGAGCATGAATATGATTTGATCGTGTTTATTGCAATACGGCTATTCATTTAAAATCAGAGAATAATTGTTGTTCTGTTTACATGAATAAAACCTTCAATGGTCATACACCCAATGAAAATAGTTTGTTGGATCTCGATCGTAGTGATACACATATTCATAATATTGATGCCAAAAGATGCAAAGTTAATAATGATAGTGCAACTTATTTGTGGCACTGCCGTTTGGGTCATATCGGTGTAAAGCGCATGAAGAAACTCCATAAAGATGGATTTTCGGAATCACTTGGTTATGAATCATTTGATGCTTGCGAACCGTGCTTTTTGGGAAAGATGACTAAAACTCCGTTCTTCAGAACAATGAACGAGCTACTGACTTGTTGGAAATAATACATACTGATGTATGCAGACCAATGAGTATGAAGGCTCGTGGCAACTATCGTTATTTTCTGACCTTCACAAGATGATTTGAGCAGATATGGGTATATCTACTTGATGAAACATAAGTCTGAAATAGTTAAAAGGTTCAAAGAATTTCAGAGTGAAGTGGAAAAATCATCGTAACAAGAAAATAAAGCTTCTGCGATCTGATCGCGGAGACGAATATTTGAGTTACGAGTTTGGTCTTCTATTAAAACAATGTGGAATAGTTTCACAGCTCACGCCACCTGGAACACCACAACGTTATGGTGTGTCCGAACATCGTAACCGCACTTTATTGGATATGGTGCGATCTATGATATCTCTTACTGATTTACCAATATTGTTTTGGGGTTATGCATTAGAGACAGCTGCATTCACATTAAAAGGGCACCATGTAAATCCGTTGAGACGACAACATATGAACTGTGGTTTAGCAAGAAACCCAAGTTGTCATTTCTTAAAGTTTGGGGCTGCGATGAAAAAGTTTCATCCTGATAAGCTCGAACCCAAATCGGAGAAGTGCGTCTTCATAGAATACCCAAATGAAATTGTTGGGTACACCTTCTATCACAGATCCGAAGGCACGATATTCGTTGCTAAAAATGGATCCTTTCTAGAGAAGGAGTTTCTCTCGAAAGAAGTGAGTGGGAGGAAAGTAGAGCTTGATAAGGTAATTTGTACCTTCTCCCGAATTGGAAAGTAGTTCATCACGAAAATCAGTTCCAGTGATTCCTACACAAATTAGTAAGGAAGCTAATGATGATGATCATGAAACTTCAGATCAAGTTACTACAAAACCTCGTAGGTCTTCCAAAGTACAGTCCGCACCAGAGTAGTATGGTAATACTGTTATGGAAATTATGTTACTAGACCATGATGAACCTACGAACTATGAGGAAGCGATGATGAGCCCAGATTCCGCAAAATTGTTTGAGGCCATGAAATTTGAGGTGGGATCCATGTATGAGAACAAAGTGTAGACTTTGGTGGACTTGCCCAATGATCGGCAAGCCATAGAAAATAAATGGATCTTCAAGAGGAAGAATGACGCTGATAGTAGTGTTACTATCTACAAAGCTAGACTTGTCGAAAAAGGTTTTTGACAAAGTTCAAGGTGTTGAATACAATGAGATTTTCTCACTTGTATTGATGCTTAAAAGTCTGTCCGAATCATGTTAGCAATTGCCGCATTTTATGAAATCTGGCAAATGGATAAACAAAACTGCATTCCTTAATGGAGTTATTAAAGAAGAGTTGTATGTGATGCAACCAAGAGGTTTTGTCGATCCTAAAGGTGTTAACAAAATGTGCAAGCTCCAGCGATCCATCTATGGACTGGTGCAAGCATCTCAGAGTTGGAATATACGCTTTGACAAGTTGATCAAAGCATATAGTTTTATACAGACTTGCGGTGAAGCCTATATTTACAAGAAAGTGAGTGGGAGCACTACAACATTTCTGATAAGTATATGTGAATGACATATTGTTGATCAGAAATAATGTAGAATTATTCTGCAAAGCATAAAGGAGTGTTTGAAAGGAGTTTTTTCAAAGAAAGAGCTCGGCAAAGCTACTTACATATTGAGCATCAAGATCTATTAAGATAGATCAAGACGCTTGATAAGATTTTCAATGAGTACATACCTTGACAAGATTTTGAAGTAGTTCAAAATGGAACAGTCAAAGAAAGAGTTCTTGCCTGTGTTGCAAAGGTATGAAATTGAGTAAGACTCAAATCCCGACCACAGCAGAAAATAGAAAGAGAATGAAAGTCATTCCCTATGCATCAGTCATAAGTTCTATAAAAGTATGCCATGCTATGGACCAGACCTATTTGTATACTCTACCCTGGTTTGGCAAGGGAGTACAATAGTGATCTAGGAGTAGATCACTGGACATTGGTCAAAATTCTCCTTAGTGGAATAAGGATATGTTTCTCGATTATGGAGGTGACAAAAAGGTTCATCGTAAAGGGTTACGTCGATACAAGTTTTGGCACTGATCCAGATAACTCTAAGTCTCAATCTGGATACATATTGAAAGTGGGAGCAATTAGCTAGAGTAGCTCCGTGCAGAGCATTGTAGACATAGAATATTTGCAAAATACATACGGCTCTGAATGTGACAGACCCGTTGACTAAGCTTCTCTCTCACGAGCAAAACATGATCACCTTATTACTCTTCTGGTGTTAATCACATAGCGATGTGAACTAGATTATTGACTCTAGTAAACCCTTTGGGTGTTGGTCACATGACGATGTGAACTATGGGTGTTAATCATATACAGATATGAATATTGGTGTTAATTCACATGGCGATGTGAACTAGATTATTGACTCTCGTGCAAGTGGGAGACTGAAGGAAATATGCCCTAGAGGCAATAATAAAGTTATTATTTATTTCCTTATTTCATGATAAATGTTTATTATTCATGCTAGAATTGTATTAACCGGAAACATAATACATGTGTGAATACATAGACAAACATAGTGTCACTAGTATGCCTCTACTTGACTAGCTCGTGAATCAGAGATGGTTAAGTTTCCTAGCCATAGACATGAGTTGTCATTTGATTAACGGGATCACATCATTAGGAGAATGATGTGATTGACTTGACCCATTCCGTTAGCTTAGCACTTGATCGTTTAGTATGTTGCTATTGCTTTCTTCATGACTTATACATGTTCCTGCAACTATGAGATTGTGCAACTCCCGTTTACCGGAGGAACACTTTGTGTGCTACCAAACGTCACAACGTAACTGGGTGATTATAAAGGTGCTCTACAGGTGTCTCCAAAGGTACATGTTGAGTTGGCATAATTCGAGATTAGGTTTTGTCACTCCGATTGTCGGAGAGGTAACTCTGGGCCCTCTCGGTAATACTCACCACCTAAGCCTTGTAGGCATTGTAACTAATGAGTTAGTAATGAGATGATGCATTACGGAACAAGTAAAGAGACTTGCCGGTAACGAGATTGAACTAGGTATTGGATACCGACGATCGAATCTCGGGCAAGTAACATACCGATGACAAAGGGAACAACGTATGTTGTTGTGCGGTTTGACCGATAAAGATCTTCGTAGAATATGTAGGAACCAATATGAACATCCAGGTTCCGCTATTGGTTATTGACCGAGAATAGTTCTAGGTCATGTCTACATAGTTCTCGAACCCGTAGGGTCCGCACGCTTAACGTTACGATGACAGTTTTATTATGAGTTTATAAGTTTTGATGTACCAAAGTTTGTTTGGAGTCCCGGATGTGATCACGGACATGACGAGGAGCCTCGAAATGGTCAAGCCATAAAGATTGATATATTGGATGAATATATTCGGACACCGGAAGTGTTCCGGGTGTTTTCGGAGAAAAAACGGAGTACCGGAGGGTTACCGGAACCCCCCGGGAAGTAATGGGCCTTGTTGGGCCCTAGTGGGGAAGGAGAGGGGCCGGCCAGGGCAAGAGGCGCGCCCCCTCCCCTTGAGTCTGAATAGGACAAGGAAGGGGGGGCCCTGCCTTCCCCTCTCCCACTCCTTCCTTCCCCCTCCTTCTTGGAATAGGAAAGGGAGGGGGCAAACCTACTTGGAGTAGGTTTCCCCCTCCTAGGGAGCGCCTCCCCTTAGGCCGGCCCCCTCCTCCTCTCCCCCTTTATATACAGGGGCGGGGGCACCCCATAGACACACGAGTTGATCTATGGATTGTTCCTTAGCCGTGTGCGGTGCCCCCCTCCACCATATTCCACCTCGGTCATATCGTCGCGGAGTTTAGGCGAAGCCCTGCGCCAGTAGAACATCATCATCGTCACCACGCCGTCGTGCTGACGGAACTCGTCCCCGACACTTTGCTGGATTGAAGCCCGGGGGACGTCATCGAGCTGAACGTGTGCTGAACACGGAGGTGCCGTACGTTCGGTGCTTGGATCGGTCGGATCGTGAAGACGTACGACTACATCAACCGCGTTGTCATAACGCTTCCGCTTTACGGTCTACGCTGGTACATGGACAATACTCTTCCCTCTCGTTGCTATGCCATCACCATGATCTTGCGTGTGCGTAGGAATTTTTTTTGAAATTACTACGTTCCCCAACATTTTTGTATACAGTTCTATAGGCCCATAATGCATCATCAAGTTTTTTGGACCAATTCTTTCTAGATCTATTCACAGTCTTTTGCAAAATTAATTTGAGCTCTCTATTGCTCAACTCTACTTGACCACTAGACTGTGGGTGATAAGGAGATGCTATTCTATGATTGACATCATACTTAGCGAGCATCTTACGAAAAGCACCATGAATTAAATGTGAACCACCATCAGTCATAAGATATTTAGGGACTCCAAACCTCGGGAAAATAACTTCTTTAAGCATTTTAATAGAAGTGTTATGATCAACACTACTAGTTGGAATAGCTTCTACCCACTTAGTAACGTAATCAACAGCAACTAAAATATGTGTATAACCATTGGAGGTAGGAAAAGGTCCCATATAATCAAAGCCCCAAACATCAAACGGTTAAATAACAAGAGAATAATTGATAGGCATTTCTTGATGTCTACTAATGTTACCTATTCTTTGACATTCATCACAAGATAAGACAAACTTACGAGCATCTTTGAAGAGAGTAGGCCAATACATAAAAACTAGATTGTAGTACCTTGTGTGCAGTTCTATCTCCAGCGTGGTGTCCTCCATAGGATTCAGAGTGACACTTGCATAGGATCTGTTCCTGTTCATGCTCACGCACACAACGTCTAATAACATCATCTACTCCTTCTTTATAAAGGTGTGGATCATCCCAGAAGTAATGTCTTAAATCATAAAAGAACTTTTTCTTTTGCTGGTATGTGAAACTAGGCAGTATATATTTAGCAACAATGTAATTAGCATAGTCAGCATACCAAGGAGCAGTACGAGAAGCATTGACGACCGCTAATTGTTCATCATGAAAGCTATCATTAATAGGCAGTGGCTCATCAAGAACATTCTCTAACCTAGACAAGTTGTCTGCAATGGGGTTCTCCGCTCCCTTTCTATCAATAATGTGCAAGTCAAATTCTTGGAGCAAGAGAACCCATCTAATGAGTCTAGGCTTAGCATCTTTCTTTTCCATAAGATATTTAATAGCAGCATGATCAGTGTGAATAGTAACTTTGGAATCAACAATATAAGGTCTAAACTTATCACATGCAAACACAACTGCTAAGAACTCTTTTTCAGTAGTAGCATAATTTCTCTAGGCAGTATCAAGAGTCTTACTAGCATAATGGATAACATTCAATTTCTTATCTACTCTGTGCCCTAAAACAGCACCTACAGCATAATCACTAGCATCGCACATAATTTCAAAAGGTAAATTCCAATCAGGTGGCTGAACAATAGGTGCAGTGATCAAAGCTTTCTTAAGTGTTTCAAATGCTTCTACACAATCATCATCAAAGACAAAAGGAATATCTTTTTGCAATAAATTAGTCAGAGGCCTAGAGATTTTAGAAAAGTCCTTAATGAACCTCCTATAAAAGCCGGCATGACCAAGGAAACTTCTTATACCTTTTATGTCCTTGGGACATGGCATCTTTTCAATAGCATCAACTTTGGCTTCATCAACTTCAATACCTCTCTCGAAGATCTTGTGCCCCAAGACAATGCCTTCATTAACCATAAAGTGACACTTTTCCCAAACCAGGACGAGACTAGTGTCTTCGCATCTCTGCAAAACTCGATCAAGGTAGCTCAAACAATCATGAAAAGAGGATCCATAGACGGAGAAGTCATCCATGAATACCTCACAAATCATTTCACAAAAATCAGAAAATATAGCCATCATGCATCTTTGAAAGGTAGCAGGTGCATTACATAAACCAAAGGGCATACGTCTATAAGAAAAAGTACCAAAAGGGCAAGTAGAAGTAGTTTTAGATTGATCCTTCGCTGACATAGGTATTTGAGAGAGGCCAGAATAACCATCTAGAAAGCAAAAATGTGTGTGTTTGGATAGCCTTTCTAGCATTTGATCAATAAAAGCTAAAGGGTAATGATCTTTCTTAGTAGCTTTATTTAACTTGCGGAAATCAATTACCATCCTATAACCTGTAATAATTCTTTGCGGGGTCAGTTCATCTTTATCATTGGGAACAATGGTAATACCTCCCTTTTTAGGGACACAATGGACAGGGCTTACCCATTCACTATGAGCAACGGGATAAATAATACCTGCCTCAAGGAGCTTTAGTATCTCCTTTCTTACCACTTCCTTCATCTTGGGATTTAATCGTCTTTGAGGATCTCTAACTGGTTTGACATCTTTCTCCACTGAAATTTTGTGTTGACATAATGTGGGACTAATGCCCTTAAGATCATCCAGAGTATATCCAATAGTAGCTCGGTGTTTCTTCAGAGTTTTCAATAATCTTTCTTATTCTTTCTCTGAAAGGTTAGCACTAATAATAACAGGGTATATTTCTTTTTCATCAAGATAAGCATACTTAAGATTATCAGGTAAAGGTTTGAGTTCAAACACGGATCACCCTTGGGTGGAGGGGATCCCAAGAATTTCAATGGGAAGGTTATGTTTCAAAGATAGGTTCTGTTTAAGGAACACTTCATCTATTTCTTCCCTTTCCTTCATAAACATATCGTTTTCATGGTCTAGCAAATATTGTTCTAACGGATCAGTTGGAGGAACAGCAATGGAAGCAAGACCAATAATTTTCCTTACTAGATGGTTCCCTTTCACGAGGTTGTCTACTAAACTTGGCGAAATTAAACTCATGAGACATACCATCTATGTCAACAGTGACAATATTCCTTTCACAATTAATCTTAGCACTAGCTGTATTCAAGAAGGGTCTACCAAAAATAATGGGACAAAAATCATCTTGTGGGGAAGCAAGAACAAGAAAATCGGCAGGGTATTTAACCTTCCCACACAAAACTTCAACATCTCTAACAATCCCAATAGGTTTAATGGTATCCCTATTAGCAAGCTTAATAGTAACATCAATGTCTTCTAATTCAATAGGTGCAATATCGTGCATAATTTCTTTATAAAGATCATAAGGTATCGCACTGGCACTAGCACCCATATCACATAAGCCATGATAACAATGATCTCCTATTTTAACAGAAATAACATGCATGCCTACAACAGGTCTACGTGTCTTAGTATCAGGTCTAGAAATATTAGCAGTCTCACCCAAGAAAGAAATAACATGCCCATCTAAATCCTCATCCAAGAGATCTTTAACCATAGCAATACTAGGTTCAACATTAATTTGTTCAGGAGGTGTATAGGTCCTAGCATTACTCTTACGAACAACAGCCGAAGCTTTAGCATGATCTTTTATTCTAACAGGAAAAGGAGGTTTTCAACATAAGCAGTAGGAACAATAGGATCACTATATGTAATAGTCTTTTCTTCGACTGTAATAGGTGCAACTACTTTCACTTCAACAGGAGGATTATATTTAAACCACCTCTCTTTAGGGAGATCAACGTGAGTAGCAAAAGATTGACAAAAAGTAGCTACTATCTTAGAGTCAAGTCCATACTTAGAGCTAAATCCACAGAAAGCATCGGTATCCATAAAAGATTTAACACAATCGAACTTAGGTGTCATACCTGACTCCGTACCATCGTCGGAACCCCAATCTTCAGATTTGCGTTTAATTCTTTCCAATAAGTCCCATTTGAAATCAATAGTCTTCGGCATATAGGAACCAACACAGGAAGTATCGAGCAGGTTGCGGTTATCAAGAGAAAGCCGAGCATAAAAATTCTGAATAATCATTTCCCGAGAGAGCACATGATTGGGGCATGAATACAACATTGACTTAAGCCTCCCCCAAGCTTGAGCGATGCTTTCTCCTTCGCGAGGCCAGAAGTTATATATGTAATTACGATCACGATGAACAAGATGCATAGGATAGAACTTTTGGTGAAATTCCAACTTCAATCGCTTATAATTCCAAGATCTCGTATCATCACATAGCCTATACCATGTCATTGCATCTCCCTTTAAAGATAAAGGGAAGACCTTCCTTTTGGCAACATCATCGGGAATACCTGCAAGCTTAAATAATCCACAAACTTCATCCACAAAGATATGTAAATCGGGATGCAATGTTCCATCTCCTGCAAAAGGATTAGCTAACAGTTTTTCTATCATACCCAAAGGAATCTCAAAGTGAATATTTTCAAAAAGTTCAGTGGGTTGAGGAGCATTGCTCTTCTGGTTGGGGTGAAGATACCCCAAACAAGCCCCTCAAAGGATTGGTTTCCATAGTGACAAGTAACACAAAATTTCAGCACACTATATAAATGTTTCCATACCAAGTTCCACTCACCAAAAGCGCTACACTCCCCGGCAATGGCGCCAGAAAAGAGTCTTGATTAGCCACAAGTGTAGGGGATCTATCGTAGTCCTTTTGGTAAGTAAGAGTGTCGAACACAACGAGGAGCAGAAGGAAATGATAAGCGGTTTTCAGTAAGGTTTTCTCTGCAAGCACTGAAATTGTAGGCAATAGATAGTTTTGTGATAAGATAAATAGTAACGAGCAAAAAGTAAATAAAGTAAATAAAGTGCAGCATGGTGGCCCAATCCTTTATGTAGCAAAGGATAATCCTGGACAAATTCTAATAATGAAGAAGAAGCTCCCGAGGACACATTGGGAATTATCGTCAAGCTAGTTTTGATCACGTTCATAAGATTCATGTTCGGTACTTTGATAATTTGATATGTGGGTGGACCGGTACTTGGGTACTGCCCTAACTTGGACAAGCATCCCACTTATGATTAACCCCTATTGCAAGCATCCGCAACTACAAAAAGGAGTATTAAGGTAAACCTAACCACAACATTAAACATATGGGTCCATATCAACCCCTAACGAAGCAACGCATAAACTAGGGTTTAAGCTTCTGTCACTCTAGCAACCCATCATCTACTTATTACTTCCTCATGCCTTCCTCTAGGCCCAAATAATGGTGAAGTGTCATGTAGTCGACGTTCACATAACAGTACTAGAGGAAAAGACAACATACATCTCATCAAAATATCGAATGAATACCAAATTCACATGACTACTAATAGCAAGACTTCACCCATGTCCTCAGGAACAAACATAACTACTCACAAAGCATATTCATGTTCATAATCAGAGGAGTAATAATATGCATAAAGGATCTGAACATATGATCTTCCACCAAGTAAACCAATTAGCATCAACTACAAGGAGTAATCAACACTACTAGCAACCCACAGGTACCAATTTGTGGTTTTGATACAAGATTGGATACAAGAGATGAACTAGGGTTTTGAGAGG
Organism: Aegilops speltoides; assembly: GCA_021437245.1. Lineage (NCBI taxonomy): Eukaryota > Viridiplantae > Streptophyta > Magnoliopsida > Poales > Poaceae > Aegilops > Aegilops speltoides. The sequence goes on from CM038145.1 coordinate 322,396,622, forward strand.
AGATGGTGCTGGTGAAGGTGTTGATGGAGATTGACCCCCTCCCGATGAGAGGATCGTTGGTGATGATGTTGGTCATGATTTCCCCCTCCCGGAGGGAAGTGTCCCCGGCAGAACAGCTCCGCCAGAGCCCTAGATTGATTCCGCCAAGGTTCCGCCTCGTGGCAGCGGAGTTTCGTCCCGTAAGCTTGCCCACGATTTTTTCCAGGGTAAAAGTTATGATATAGCAGAAGATGGACGCCGGAGGCTCACTAGGGGGCCCACGAGATCGGGGGTCGCGCCCTATGGGGGGGCGCCCCCCTGTCTCCTGGACAGGGTGTGGGCCCCCTGGCCTATTTCTTTCGCTCATAAATTCTTATTAAATCCAAAAAGTTGTTTCGTGGAGTTTTAGGACTTTTGGAGTTGTGCAGAATAGGTTTCCAACGTTTGCTCCTTTTCCAGCCAGAATTCCAGCTGCCGGCATTCCCCCTCTTCATGGTAAACCTTGTAAAATAAGAGAGAATAGCCATAAGCCCATAAGTATTGAGATATAAAGTGTAATAACAGCCCATAATGCAATAAATATTGATATAAAAGCATGATGCAAAATGGATGTATCACCATCCGACTCCCCTCCAGGAAGTATGGAGGGGCTTATACAGCTATTCTAGGGAGCACGGCGGTGCTTCCGATTATGGAAGATATCGGCCTGCCGGGAAGGTGCGCGAGAGGCCTGGGCAATGGTAAAAACTCGGTATACCAAGCTCGACCCAAATCACATGCCCCGGGTCAGACCTGTAGGGTCAAATGGAGAAGAAAATCCCTGTTAGTTTGGTATATGACCAGGTGCAAGTAGCCGCCAAGTATTCCCAACAGGATTGTAGGCTAGATAGCCTGTTGGATGGCATAGAGTAAGAAGTTTTTGAGTCCAAGTGACTATGTACTTCAATTGACAAATTTGTCTCTAGCTGAATTGTAAAACAATTGTCATGGCGGACCTTTTCGCTTCGACCTCTGGACCTGAAGGTGTGGAGTGATTCCGAATACCCGCTCAGTAATTTAGACCAGGGTATGCGTGGAAACCAGGCGTAGGGGTCATAGTTGCTTGAACAGACAAGTATCCGGCTAGTTATGTTATATTACATTTTGATCGTAAGAAACATCTTCTAGAGAGAATAGTTCCGTTAAGGTTTCCTTTCCCTAGGTAAGCATGCATTAATTGTGCATGTCCGAACTGTGTTTGAAAAAACCACAGCATATATAACATCTGGGGGTTCATAATATGACAAGTAAAAACATCTTTAGTCCACCGACCGAATATTCCCTTAAGAATGCTAGCTTTCGGCTTCACCCAGTCTGAGGTACACATCCGGATGACCCGGCAGTAACAATCACAGAGGTGCTCCCTTTATGCCCTAGCCGAACTAACGGGAACGTAGGGCATAAGCACAGGATCCAGGCAACCGAGCTTGGCCAAAACTTAAGTCATATCAATGCATATAATGGCGAAGAAAAGGTACATACGCGGAAAAGACACATATGTGTTGAGCTTGATGCTCTGAAAATAATAATAATAATAATAATAATAATAATAATAATAATAATAATAATAATAATAATAATAATAATAAGCTTTTGTATGAGAAGCCCCCAGGTATAATTGACGTACATATGTTAGAGTGTGCGTCGAAGGTGCACGGTTTAGCCGCACAAAAGCTTTAAGGCTTAAAGGGGGAAAAAATGTGAAAAGAGAGGAAAATAAATACTGGAAACAAAAAAAGGGGTAAAGGAGACGAACGAATAGTCTGACGCTAGGCATAGAATCTTCGGAGTCTGGCCGCGTTCCATGGGTTCGGCGCTAGGCGATTATCTGACACATCACGCAGGCGGTACGCTCCTCCGGTGAGTACTTTGTCAATGATGAAGGGACCCTCCCACTTGGGCTTGAGCTTGTCCTTTTTCTTCTCCGGCAAGCGTAGAACGAGTTCGCCAACATTATAAGTCTTGGCCCGTACTTCTCTGCTTTGATATCTGCGGGCCTGTTGTTGATAGAATGCGGAACGGGCTTTTGCAACATCGCGCTCCTCCTCCAGGGCATCTAAGCTGTCCTGCCGATCAAGCTCGGCCTCTCTCTCTTTGTACATGCGCACTCGAGGTGAGTCATGAATAATGTTGCAGGGTAACACAGCTTCTGCGCCGTACACCATGAAAAAGGGTGTGTATCCGGTAGAACGATTGGGTGTGGTCTGCAGCCCCCAGAGTACGGAGTCAAGTTCCTCCACCCAGTGCTTGTCTGATTCTTTCAAATACCACACTAATCTGGGTTTTATGCCGCTATAAGACCATTGACTCATTCGACTTGACCGTTGGTTTGTGGGTGGTAGACGGAGGCGTAGTCGAGCTTGATGCCCAGATTAGCACACCAGGCTTTCACCTCATCGGCTGTAAAATTGGAGCAATTGTCGGTATGATGTTATGTGGAACACCATAACGGTGCACAACACCGGATATAAAGTCTATTACTGGCCCGACTTCGGCCGTTTTAATTGGTTTGGCCTCTATCCACTTAGTGAATTTATCCACCATGACCAACAGATATTTTTTCTTATGGCTTCCTCCTTTAAGGGGTCCGACCATATCAAGCCCCCAGACCACAAAAGGAAAAGTGATGGGGATTGTTTGTAGAGCGGTGGGTGGGGTGTGGCTTTGGTTGGCGAAAAGCTGGCATCTGACGCAATGTTGGACAAGGTCCTGTGCGTCTGCTCGGGCCGTTGGCCAATAGAAACATGTACGAAAGGCCTTGCTTACAAGGGCCCGAGCCGCTGCGTGGTGACCGCCGAGACCGGCATGAATTTCAGCCAAGAGCTGCCTCCCTTCTTCCTCGGAGATACATCTTTGAAGTACTCCGGTAGCGCTTTTCTTGTAGAGTTCTCCCTCGTGAACTGCTACCTCTTGAGCACTGCATTGGTTTTCCCTTGAAGAGGAAAGGGTGATGCACCAAAGTAGCGTAAGTATTTCCCTCAGTTTTTGAGAACCAAGGTATCAATCCAGTAGGAGGCTCCACACACACGTCCCTCGTACCTACACAAACAAACAAGAACCTCGCAACCAATGCGATAAAGGGGTTGTCAATCCCTTCACGGCCACTTGCGAAAGTGAGATCTGATAGAGATAATAAGATAAGATAAATATTTTTGGTATTTTTATGATATAGATTGAAAAGTAAAGATTGCAAAATAAAGTAGATCGGAAACTTATATGATGGAAAATAGACCCCGGGGCCATAGGTTTCACTAGTGGCTTCTCTCAAGATAGCATAAGTATTACGGTGGGTGAACAAATTACTGTCGAGCAATTGATAGAAAAGTGCATAGTTATGAGATTATCTAGGCATGATGATGTATATAGGCATCACGTCCGCGACAAGTAGATCGAAACGATTCTGCATCTACTACTATTACTCCAAACATCGACCACTATCCAGCATGCATCTAAAGTATTAAGTTCATAAGAACAGAGTAACGCATTAGGCAAGATGACATGATGTAGAGGGATAAATTCAAGCAATATGATATAAACCCCATCTTTTTATCCTTGATGGCAACAATACAATACGTGCCTTGCTGCCCCTGCTGTCACTAGGGAAGGACACCGCAAGATTGAACCCAAAGCTAAGCACTTCTCCAATTGCAAGAAAGATCAATCTAGTAGGCCAAACCAAACTGATAATTCAAAGAGACTTGCGAAGATAACCAATCACACATAAAAGAATTCAGAGGAGATTCAAATATTTCTCATAGATAAACTTAATCATAAACCCACAATTCATCGGATCTCGACAAACACACTGCAAAAAGAGTTACATCGAATAGGTCTCCAAGAAGATCGAGGAGAACTTTGTATTGAGATTCAAACAGAGAGAAGAAGCCATCTAGCTAATAACTATGAACCCGAAGGTCTGTGGTAAACTACTCACAACTCATCGGAGAGGCCTTGGCGATGATGTAGAAGCCCTCCGTGATCGATTCCCCCTCTGGTGGGGGGCCGGAAAAGGCCCCAAGATGGGATCCCATGGATACAGAAGGTTGCGGCGGTGGAAATAAGGTTTCGTGGTGCTCCTGGATGTTTTTGGGGTACGTAGATATATATAGGCGAAGGAAGTCGGTCAGGGGAGAGCCACGAGGGGCCCACGAGGGTGGGGGCACGCCCACCCCCCTAGGGCGCGCCTAGCACCCTCGTGGCCGCCTCGGCTGCTTCTTGACGTCCACTCCAAGTCTCCTGGATTGCGTTTGTTCCAAAAAGATCGCTCCCGAAGGTTTCATTCCGTTTGGACTCCGTTTGTTATTCCTTTTCTTCGAAACACTGAAATAGGCAAAAAAAACAGCAATTCGGGCTGGGCCTCCAGCTGGTAGGTTAGTCCCAAAAATGATATAAAAGTGTAAAGTAAAGCCCATAAACATCCAAAATGGGTAATATAATAGCATGGAACAATAAAAATTATAGATACGTTGGAGACGTATCAAGCATCCCCAAGCTTAATTCCTGCTCGTCCTTGAGTAGGTAAATGATAAAAACAGAATTTTTGACGTGGAATGCTACCTAGCATATTTCTCAATGTAATTTTCTTTATTGTGGCATGAATGTTCAGGTCCAAATGATTCAAGATAAAATTTCATATTAACATAAAAATAGTAGTACTTCAAGCATACTAACAAGTAATCATGTCTTATCAAAATAGCATAGCCAAAGAAAGCTTATCCCTACAAAATCATATAGTTAGGCTATGCTTCATTTTCATCACACAAAATACTCCCATCATGCACAACCCCGGTTTCAGCCAAGCAATTGGTTCATACTTTTTAATGCGCTTCAGCTTTTTCAACTCTCATGCAATACATGAGCGCAAGGCATGGATATAGCATTATATGTGGAATAGGATGGTGGTTGTGAAGAAGACAAAAATGGAGAAGATAGTCTCACATCAACTAGGCATATCAACGGGCTATGGAGATGCCCATTAATAGATATCAATGTGAGTGAGTAGGGATAGCCATGCAACGGATGCACTAGAGCTATAAATGTATGAAAGCTCAACAAAAGAAACTAAGTGGGTGTGCATCTGAAAGCACATTTGCTCCCTAGGTGGTTTTGGTAATTAATGACAACATACTTTGTGGTTGGACTAATGCTTTTAACCAAGTATGTTTCAGGAAAGTCAACCACTATGGCATGGCAAAAGGACTGGTGAGGTGAACCCCTAGGATGCTAAGGAAAGGATTGGCAAAAGCTCAAGACTCCATTTTTTGGTTTAGTGATCCAAGATCACATTGAGTCCATAGGAAAGCCAATACTATTAAAAGGGGATGAGGTTATGATGATGACCTGGTTGCTCTAAAGTGCTTAGTGATTTATCTCTCAAACAATCAGCAATCTTTCATTCCAACATAAACTCATAAGTAATCTCGGTCCCACCGATTCCAAACTCACCACACCGAGATGAACCACCTCACCATATAGCCAAAACCCTAGAATCTCGGATTTTCCGATTCCAAACTCGGTCATTCGAAATTGGTGTTGCCAAGCTTCAGAATCTTCAGACTCAAATCGGTGTCACCGAGATGAGAAAGTCGGTCCCACCGAGATTGGCAAACCCTAGACTTTGGAAGAATCGGTCTAACCGAGATTGTATTTTCGGTCCCACGAAAATCCCAACGCTCACAAGATTTGAACTTTCGGTCTCACCGAGTTGTCAACTTCGGTCCGACCGAGATTGGTCAAATGTGTAACGGTTGGATTTTGTGTGGAGGCTATAAATACCCTCCACCTCCTCTTCATTCGTGGAGAGAGCCATCGAAAGAACTACCACTCCTACCTTACATTTCGAGAAGAAAACTACCTACCCTTGTGTTGAGATCAAGTTGCTCCACTCCCACCATATGAAACTTGATTTCTAGTCTTTCCAAGTTGCTTTCCACTCAATCCCTTCCTCCACCACAGCCAAATCAGTGAGGAGAGTTGAGTGTTGGGGAGATTATCATTTGAAGCACAAGAGCAAGGAGTTCATCATCACCAACCCCATCTATTACCTTTTGGAGGGTGGTGCCTCCTAGATTGGTTAGGTGTCGCTTGGGAGCCTCCGTCATGATGTGGAGTTGAACCAAGGAGTTTGTAAGGGCAAGGAGATCGCCTACTTCGTGAAGATCTACCCCGAGTAAGGCTAGTCCTCCGTGGGCGTAAGCCATGATGGCATAGACAAGGTTGCTTCTTCGTGGACCCTTTGTGGGTGGAGCCTCCGTGGACTCAAGGCAGTGCTACCCTCCGTGGGTTGAAGTCTCCATCAACGTGGATTGACGATAGCACCACCTATCGGAACCACGAGAAAAATCTCCGTGTCTCCAATTGCGTTTGCTCTTCACAATCTCTCCCTTACTATTCATGCAATTTACTTTCCGCTGCCCTATACTCTAGAATTGCATGTTTAGTATGTTGTTCGACTTGTATGCATGATGCTTGACTTGACCTTCATTGTGAACTTGCTATGAACTTATGTTAACCAAAAGGCATAAACTTTTGTCTTGTCAAGTTGTCTAATCACCCCCCTCTAGACACTCTTGCCTTCAACGATCCTACAATTGGTATCGAGCATTGGTCTCCATTGCTTTGGTTTGCACACCATTGGAGGAAGATGGACGGTTCACGCTTGGGAGTGTTAGTCATAGAGTGCCTATTCTTGATGGAGTGTCCTATAACTCGTGGAGGATTGAAATGCTTGCTATCTTTAAGATATACAACTTGCATAAATATGTTGAAACCCCATATGTACCACCACTTGACCCCTTGCACCCTCATCAGAGACGAAGAGCTTGATTTGCTTCGCAACCTTAGAACTGTCAATCTTATCATTAGAGGTTTGCCTGATAACTTGCTTGAGCTTGTCACGAACTTTGAGTGCGCCCATGCTATGTGGAAGTTCTTGGAAGAACTTTATCCGGACTACTCGTTGAGAGGTCTTGATGAAATTCTATACAAAACTGTTGAATTTGATATGTTGCGCCCAAAGATCCTAACTTTGATAAATGCTTCTTTGAGCTTCGTGATCTTATGAAAAAGAAGGGTGATCCCGGTTTTATCAATGTTCGAATAAGAAATGCTCTTGTTTTGCATTCCGATGACTATTATCACGTTGATAAAACTGATGCAAGTCATTGTCAAATTGACCTAGGTATTGATGATGAATTATCTATGGGTCAATATGATGATGAGCATGAGCATGATGACGATTCGGACACCGAGCTAGACAAGATCATGAAGAGTCTCAATCTAATGGCAAATATGAGAGACTACATATCCGTGGCAAAGAATGGATTCTTGATAGTGGATGCACCGATCACATGACCGGAGATGAAGACATGTTTCGAGAGCTTGCAAAGAACGATGGTCCACGCAAGTATGTGACTTTTGGAGACAACTCCAAGGGTAAGGTACTTGGCCTTGGTAAGGTGGCCATATCTCATGATAGCTCCATTAAAAATGTCATGCTTGTTGAATCACTTGGATACAATTTACTTTCCGTGTCTAGATTAGTGACTTTGGATACAATGTGCTATTCACCAAAGTAGATTGCCAAGTTTTTCGCAGTGACAATCATAACATGGTTTTTACTGGCATTCGTAGAGGTGACTTATACATTGTCGATTTCACTAAGAAAGCTCAACCTAGAACTTGCTTTATTGCTAAATCTGCAAAAGGTTGGCTTTGGCATAGAAGGCTTGGACATGTTGGTATGCGAAATTTAGATAAGCTAATCAAAGGTGATCACATTCTTGGTGTTAAAGATGTTTTCTTTGACAAAGATAGACTCTGCGATGCATGTCAAGCAGAAAACAAGTAGGAGGAAGTCATCCCGTGAAGAATATCATGACCACAAGGAGACCGCTTGAGCTTCTTCATATGGATCTCTTCGGTCCCAATGCTTACAAAAGCCTTGGTGGTAACTCCTTTGGTCTAGTTATTGTTGATGACTTTTCCAGATTTACGTGGGTATTTCTACTTGATGACAAATCGCAGGTTCGAAAATCTTCAAAACCTTTGCTAGAAAGGCTCGTAATCAATTTGAGGTGAAGATCAAGAAGGTTCGGAGTGACAACGAACGGAGTTCAAGAACGCCCATGTGGACTCTTTTCTCGATGAGGAAGGATCCTACATGAGTTCTCAGCTACGTACACACCCCAACAAAACGGGGTTGTTGAGAGGAAGAACCGAACGCCATTGAGATGGCGAGGACAATGCTTGATGAATACAAGACACCAAAACACTTTTGGGGTGAAGCCGTCGAGACAGCTTGTCATGCCATCAACAGACTCTATCTTCACAAGCTCCTCGGCAAGACTTCATACGAACTCCTTACGGGTAACAAACCCCAAGTGGGATATTTTCGTGTCTTTGGTTCAAAATGCTATATTCTTGATAAGCATCGTCGGTCTAAATTTGCTCCCAAAACTCATGAAGGCTTTTTCCTCGGTTATGGATCAAACTCTCACACCTATCGTGTCTACAACAATTTCACCCAAAGGTTGAGGAGACGGTAGATGTGAAGTTTGATGAATCTAATGGCTCGCAAGTAGAGCAAATGCCTATTGATGTAGGAGATAAGGACCCATCGGAAGCCATTCAAGATTTGTCCATTGGAAGGATTCGTCCCATGGAGGTGAAGGAGAGTACCTCATCTACACATGTGGAGCCCTCTACCTCACGACAAGGTGAACCTCAAGGCAACATGGAGGCTTCCACAAGTGGAACTCACCAAGATGAGGAAGTGCGACAAGAAGATCCACCACAACCTCCTTCTCCACCACCTCAAGACAATACCAACAACACAGATGAAGAAGAAGATGAGGATGATGAGGAAGCTCAGCCACGACCACGACAAAAGCTATCTCGAGTTCGAGAAAGAGTCAAGAAGGACCATCCGTGGAACAAATGATGAATGACATCGACTCGGAGAATCACTCGCCTAAAACTCGTTTGGCTAACTTTTGTGAGCATTACTCATTCATCTCAAGTCTTGAACCAATGAAGGTAGAAGAAGCGCTTGAAGACCCGGATTGGGTGAACGCTATGCATGAAGAGCTGCACAACTTCGAGAGGAACAACGCTTGGTCTTTGGTAGAGAAGCCCAATGATGACCAAAACGTCATTGGAACCAAATGGGTGTTTGAACAAGCAAGATGAAGATGGACAAGTCATCCGCAACAAGGCTCGCCTCAGAGCACAAGGTTACACACAAGTCGAAGGTATGGACTATGGTGAGACCTATGCCCCGTTGCTAGACTTGAGTCCATTCGCATTCTTCTTGCTTATGCCAACCACCATAACATTACTCTCTATCAAATGGACATTAAAAGTGCTTTTCTAAATGGAGAAATTGAAGAGGAAGTTTTGTGAAACAACCTCCGGATTTGTGAATCCTAAAAGCCCAATCATGTTTACAAATTGCACAAAGCTCTTTATGGTCTTAAACAAGCCCCTAGAGCTTGGTACAAATGCTTGACTAGCTTTCTTCTTGAAAAAGGATTTGAGATTGGTAAAATTGACTCAACGCTATTCACAAAAAGGGTTGACGGAGAACTATTTGTGTGCCAAATATATGTCGATGATATTATCTTTGGATCAACTAACCCTGATTTCAGTGAGAAGTTTGGGAAGCTTATGTCAGAGAAGTATGAGATGTCCATGATGAGTGAACTGAAGTTCTTCCTTGGGTTGCAAATCAAGCAATCTAAGGAGGGCACTTTTGTCTCACAAACCAAGTACACTAAAGATCTCTTCAAGAAGTTCAACATGCAGAGAGCAAAGGTATGAGAACCCCCATGCCTACTAATGGACATAATGATTTGACTAAAGATGGAGAACCTGTTGATCAAAAGGTATATCGATCCATGATTGGTTCTCTACTATATCTTTGCGCTTCTCGTCCTGATATAATGCTGAGTGTATGCATGTGTGCTCGATATCAAGCTGCTCCTAAAGAATGTCATCTTAAAGCTGTTAAAAGAATTGTGAGATATTTGATACACACACCTAATTTTGGCATCTGGTATCCTAAGAGAGCTTCTTTCGATCTTGTTGGCTATTCCGACTCGGACTATGCCGAGACAAGATAGATAGAAAGTCAACTTCGGGTACATGTCAATTTCTTGGTCGATCCCTTGTGTCTTGGTCATCCAAGAAACAAAACTCGATATCATTATCAACTGCAGAAGCAGAATATATTGCTGCTGGTTCGTGTTGTGCTCAGTTGCTATGGATGAAACAAATGCTTAAGGACTATGGGATAAATGCAAGACATGTTCCTTTGCTTTGTGACAACGAGAGTGCAATTAAGATTGGACACAATCCCGTGCAACACTCTCGCACAAAACACATTGAAGTTCGTCACCATTTTATTCGAGATCATATTGCTAAGGGTGACATTGATCTTAAGCATGTTCAGATCGACAAACAGCTTGCAGATATCTTCACAAAACCACTTGATGAGAAAGTGTTTTGTCGCTGAGGAGTGAGTTGAACATCATTGATGCTTCAAACTTGGAGTGAAAACTCCATTGATGCATGCAAGGCATGAGCCTAATTGACTAATCCTTGATATTTCTCTTATGATGATGATCATATGTCTTGGACACATTTGCCCCTTGTATTGCATCTAACTCCTTGCGGTACTTGGATGAACTACATTCTACAAGATTATCACTCACTCAAATCATGAGTAATCTTGTCATTGATCAAGTATCTAGCTCTTTGGGATGTTGAGTTCAAGGAACAAAATTCCACATATCCTTTTGACACCATATACTTCTAGTACTTCACTCATGTCATATTGGATACTCTTGAGAATTTCCTTGCTTGCCTAACCCATGTAGGAAGATGAACTACACACTTGAAAATGGTGCTCCAACTTCACATCCAATGAGCAACTACATCAAGTTCACCTACATGAGAACAAGCAACAACAAGCCCAAGGTATGTCTTTCACATCTTGAAGAAGCTTTGCTCAAAGTCATGAGTACAAGCAGCTTCAAAAGATGTGATCACATTTAATGCTTTATGGAAAAATGGTAACCCCATTTTGAGCTTAAACGATGAGTATGACCTATGATCAAATGTTCTCATTTGACTCCTAAGTCAATATACTCAAACATAGGTGACTTTGTCGCCACCCTATCTAGATGAAGTACATATGTTTGGAGTTTTTTGTTTTCTCTTATGCTCTCTCATTGAGTTTCCTTGTTTTTTTTTTTTTAAAAAAAAAAAAAAAAAACTTCATCTAGCACTCTTTTCATTTCTGTTTTCCTGTTCTTGTGTATATTCTTTCGCTCGATAAATTCCGAAAATCTTTTACAAATTCATTGCAAATCTTCAAACATTTCTTGCAAAGTGAGCTGAATTACTTCTACATTTCCTTGAATTAAACTCAAGGCCACCGATTCAATCTTTTCGGTCGACCGAAAGGGATCAGCCTAAGTCTCGACTTTCGGCCTCACCGATCCACATCATTTCGGTGTCACCGATTTACATTCATCGTGCCATCATCTCCAGCTCATCTGAATGTTTTACATGCTTTATATCTAAATTTGCTCAGATGTGATTCTTAATGAACCCATTTCTTTCCTTCCATCTTTCCTGTCCCTCCCGGTTTACTATCCTTTTCGCACTTGATGTCAAAGGGGAGAAGATTTAGGGGAGCTGGGGAGCTGGGAACTTAAGGGAGAAAAGATATCTTAAAGAAAGAAAACAATCTTACCTTAAGGGGAGAGGATCACATCAAAGCTTTGCCATATATTTCACTGTGATAATACTTTTGGCATTATTCTCCGATTTTTGTTCTCACCATTGGTATCTTCCTAAAAGTACAATTAGTATCTTATACAATTGGTATCTTAAAAGATCACAATTGGTATTTTATGAAAAGCAAAATCTCTCGAGCTCATTGAAAATCTTTTAATCTTGGGAGACATGTTGGCTGATTCAAGCTAGTGCTCATCATGAGTCACTTTTTATACATGTCATCCTCGGCTTGGTACTCTTGATGTTCTTGCTGTTGGTTGAAGAACTACTCTTGTGTTATCTAACCGTGTTTTCCAAGTTTATTTCTTCGGTACATCACCAAGGAACTTCAAGGTAAGTATATGCATCTTGCAGGATGTGCATGATGGTGACTTGCTTGTGAATACTTGTTTGCAAGAAATCACCATGCACATATGCATCATATCTAATTTACCCTCATCTCGCTCTGATGCATATAGCCAAGCTGCATGTAGCACATCTTGCTTTTCTCTCATGTGTGCTTGTGGTAGTCCAAAACCAAAATCTAAAATCTTGCACACTTGTAGGGGAGCTCGTGTACTACATGTCATCAAAGCTTTAATGACTAATCCTGTCCTTCTTTCAGTAAGCTTTGATATCTTTTTCTGTGTGTTGCCATCAATTACCAAAAAGGGGGAGATTGAAAGCACATTTGCTCCCTAGGTGGTTTTGGTAATTAATGACAACATACTTTGTGGTTGGACTAATGCTTTTAACCAAGTATGTTTCAGAAAGTCAACCACTATGGCATGGCAAAAGGACTGTGAGGTGAACCCCTAGGATGCTAAGGAAAGGATTGGCAAAAGCTCAAGACTCCATTTTTTGGTTTAGTGATCCAAGATCACATTGAGTCCATAGGAAAGCCAATACTATTAAAAGGGGATGAGGTTATGATGATGACCTGGTTGCTCTAAAGTGCTTAGTGATTTATCTCTCAAACAATCAGCAATCTTTCATTCCAACATAAACTCATAAGTAATCTCGGTCCCACCGATTCCAAACTCACCACACCGAGATGAACCACCTCACCATATAGCCAAAACCCTAGAATCTCGGATTTTCCGATTCCAAACTCGGTCATTCGAAATTGGTGTTGCCAAGCTTCAGAACTTACAGACTCAAATCGGTGTCACCGAGATGAGAAAGTCGGTCCCACCGAGATTGGCAAACCCTAGACTTTGGAAGAATCGGTCTAACCGAGATTGTATTTTCGGTCCCACGAAAATCCCAACGCTCACAAGATTTGAACTTTCGGTCTCACCGAGTTGTCAACTCGGTCCGACCGAGATTGGTCAAATGTGTGTAACGGTTGGATTTTGTGTGGAGGCTATAAATACCCTCCACCTCCTCTTCATTCGTGGAGAGAGCCATCGAAAGAACTACCACTCCTACCTTACATTTCGAGAAGAAAACTACCTACCCTTGTGTTGAGATCAAGTTGCTCCACTCCCACCATATGAAACTTGATTTCTAGTCTTTCCAAGTTGCTTTCCACTCAATCCCTTCCTCCACCACAGCCAAATCAGTGAGGAGAGTTGAGTGTTGGGGAGATTATCATTTGAAGCACAAGAGCAAGGAGTTCATCATCACCAACCCCATCTATTACCTTTTGGAGGGTGGTGCCTCCTAGATTGGTTAGG